>JARACY010006667.1:0-15546 GCA_029255725.1 Scrobipalpa atriplicella
GGTGCGTGAGACTACCAGTGCCTTAACAGGCGTCTTCTGGGTTAGCTCGCTCCATCGTCGGCTCTGTGACGGTCATCGCTGACCTTTGTGTCTAGAGTCAAGAGCTAACCCATTCCGAAAAAAGAAATAAAAAAACATACTTTTTGCTTGCAAATGGAGCAGACCGCGATCATCTTCTTGGTCAGGTGCTTCGCCGTCTCGGGTTGAGCTTTTCTCTTGACAGTAGTAGTGTCCTGAATGAAAAACTCACTTCCACTCGTATAATTCTTCAGCTTTGCCAAGGAGAGCAAGCTTGCCGCGTTTTTGAAAGTGGCAGCTGGAATGAATAATAATGTTGGTACCTACACTTACTACTACGCTGGCTCAGCGACCCAAAGTGAGTCTTGGCTTGGACTTGAATACGAGATGACGCGACGCCACCTCTCCTAAGTGGCTCTAGAGCCATAGGAAACTTAAAAAAACTTCTCCTCATAATTATTTCTTTGTGAAAGTTTTCTGACTTGTGTAAACTTTCAGTTTCGGGGACACCTACACAGGGTGTTAATTTAATTGCGTGCCATAGCTTAGGGGGTGTTTCAGTAACGTTAAAGGAGCCTATAAAAAATAAACCCAACTCAAAAAATTTAAAAAATACAAGTCGGTAGTATTTATAGATATCCAGAGCTGCGTCTAGCTCTCGCGCTATAACCAATCCCGTGCGAGTCGCGCGACGCGCCATTCGCATCGACCAGTGATAGCGACTCGTGCGGGCTCGGTTATAGCGCGAGAGCCAGACGCAGCTCTTAGAATCATAATAAATACAGACTTGTTTTTTTTTATGTTGTTCAAAAAAAAATATGGGCTCCTTTAATGTTACTGAAACACCCCCTAAGCTATGGCACGCAATTAAATTAACACCCTGTATACTAACACGTGTGTATTGTATAAACGACCAAAATAAATTACGTACTTTCGCTCGTAGGTTGGAACGCAGCGCAGACCATGTCCTTGAATTTATGCGTGTCAAGGATCAGCTCAGCGCAGTGTTTGCAGATCTTCACCGAAATGTCTCCCACCTGCGAAATGTCCTTTTTTAAAATGTTATACCTACAGTGGCAACCAAGCATAGGGCCCATCACCCACCTGATGGTAAGCAGCAGCTTAGCCTAGGTATAACACTTACTCTATACCACTGGATTCTAGTGAAATAGCAGAGTGCGTTGCACTTGCTTACCGTGAGACCGTGGTGAGATCTAGGTAGAATCTCTCTTGTGCCAATATATTTCCCTGACTCTCTTGCCCTTCAGACCGAAACATAGTAGTGCAAATACTCTGCTTGGCGGTAGAAATAAGCAAGAAAGTGTTAGATACTCTCCCAGACGAGCTTAGCACAAAACCTTCAAACCACAAACCACCTTTAGGATCATGGTCAATAAAAATCCCAAAGATCCAGGTGAACTCCAAATGTTCAGTAACTTACATTTCAAGTCTGAGTAACTGATAGGGGTTGCTCAGTCAATGAAACTGAACATCTTTCACCAGGAAATTCTTCCAGATGTTTTTTTTTTAACTTTCCCATACAAAATGACCACCTCGATCTGACCATTTTATATTTATATTTATATTTATTTATTAATACAATGTACAGTGACAGGATATACCTAAAATACCATACAAGGAACGTGCGAGACATAAAACAATTATGAAACTTAACAATCAATAGAATAAACAAATATTATTAACAGTTAGGTAGGTAATACTAAAATAGAATTGAGATCAAAGTACTACTATTACACATTTTTCAGAGAATACTAGACATCTCTTACTGAGTTGTGATAAATTGTCAAAGAACAAATCAACTTCTGGGGTAGTGTTTAGGAGCTGTCTAATGAGACTGAGTCCGCGAAGTAACGGCGACTGTTGCCGCGCCACCGTGCGACAGTCAGGTAGTGCCAGCAGCTGATGCCCTCGACCACGCAGGTATCTATCCGGGACATAAAAAATCAAAGCATTTGATAACAAGTCGGGGCTATCATAGTCTCCTCGCAAGATCCGGCAAGTTGTTATCATGAGCTGGTGATCACGTCTAGTTTCTAATGAGTTGAATCCTAAGGTACCCTGTAGAAATTTGGTTGGGTAGAGAAACGGATAGTAACCAAAACATTTTTTGTACAGTGACCGCAGAAAGGCTTTCTGTATTTTTTCTAAAAGCAAGCAATATGTACTTTCATGCGGTCCCCATACAATAGATGCGGTTTCAATCTTACTACGTACCAGCGAGGAGTAAAGCAACTGTATCGCATTTCTATCTGTAAAATCTTTAGTATTGCGAACAACAAAGCCAAGCCTTCGGAAACATTCAACTGCGAGATTCATAATGTGGTCGTTGAAGGTGAGTTTTGGATCAAATGTAACTCCAAGGTCCTTGATTGATGTGACACGATTGACTATGTTGGTACCCAGATAATACTGATTATATATTGGCTGCAAAGCGCGAGTAAAAGTGACCGTACAACACTTGTCAAAGTTAAAATGAAGTTTATTAGTTGTGCTCCACTGAAAAACTGAGTTTATATCTGATTGTAGCTTCTGACAGTCGGCTAATGTATTAACAACACGTACGAGCTTCAAGTCGTCTGCATACAGAAGGCAAGACGTGTGTTCTAAAACGGAATCTAGATCATTTACCATCAGTATAAATAAAAGTGGACCCAAAATAGAGCCTTGACTGACACCCGAGCGGGTGTGATAAGGTTTGGACTCATAACACCCGTATCTAACGTATTGTCGGCGATCTCTTAAATAATCAGAGAATAATTTTAATAGGGAAGGTGTAAATCCTATTGTACATAATTTTTTAAGCAGTATGTCGTTGTCAACACGATCAAAGGCCTTGGCAAAATCAAAGTAAACAATATCCACTTGTGAACCTTCATCCATATGTGTAGATATTAAATCTACCAGAGTTAAAAGGTTGGAGTTTACTGACCTTCCCGACCTGAAACCGTGCTGACTATTGCTCAAATAAGGGCTGACTTGTCTAACTATTCTAGTATGTAGTACCGTCTCATAAACTTTTGCAATTGCAGATAAAATAGCTATTGGTCTGTAGTTCTCAACCGCCGTCTTATCTCTATTTTTAGGAATAGGTGTGACTTGGGATAACTTCCATTGGGTAGGGTATTTGCCGCTGTTAAGAGATAGGTTAAAAATATGGACTATTGGTTTGATTAAATGTTCTTTGCACCCTTTCAGTATATACGCTGGTAGTTTGTCTGGCCCCACTGCACATGATGATTTAAGTTTTTGTAAGGCATGATCTATGTCTGCAATGGTTATGGAATCAATATTAATATAATTAGCTGTTCTACTGCAATCATTAGAGTTTACGTCGTTAATGTTAAGGGTCGGTTCGTTTGGAAGAAAAACATTAGAGAAAAAGCTAGCAAACCCATTAGCAGCTTCGTGTCCTTCTAACATTTTGCCTTGATAGGTTACACGTGATAGAAAGCCACCGGTAGTTTTAAGATTATCAATGTGTTTCCAAAACTCTTGTGGATTTTTCTTTATGTTCTTTTGAATACGATCAATGTATGATGTATAAGACACATCTATTCGAACCTTAAGTTGAGCTCTTAGGTTACTAAAAGCGTTGTAGATGTTTTGGTCCTCAGTAGCCTTCCATAGTTGATGTAGGTGGAACTTTCGATCAATATCTTTTATAATGTCAGATGTAAACCATACCGGATAACGCTTCATTATACCCTTTGGCCGAATTTTTTTTGGAGTACATAAGTCAAATATTTTGTAAATTTGAGTATAAAAGGCACCAACAGCAGAATCTACATCATTAGTTACTTGTAGTACAGAATCCCAGTTAGTATCTTGAAATAGCCTATACATTAGTTCAAAGTTAGCTTTAGAGAAGTTCCAGTCACGTAAAGAATTAATATTGCTCGGTAGTAGTCGATCAGTGCTATTTTTGTTACCTAAGGGTATAGTAATATCTAAAGGAGGGTGATAAGCATCAGCACTGGGTACCAGCTCAACCGTGGGAGCTTGAATCACGTTTGTCTCATTAAACATCTCAGAAACTAGTACCACATCTAATTTAACATTGATAGAATTCAAAACATTATTAACATCTAATAAACCACAAACATTTAAGAAAAAACCAAAATATGCATTAATAGATTTTGAAGCACTGTTCAAATTTAAATCTCCAAGTATTATTACATTTCCAGATAGATTAGATAATTTAGACTCTACAGCTGTAAACCAATTCATATACACATCATCTGCAGAACTAGGTGGTATGTACACAACACAGACATAAAAGTTTTTGCTAGATACAGAAAAAGTTGCCCATATATCTTCTATAGCGTCGTTTTCAAAGCCAACTTGACGTTGAAGAGAGAGGCCGGGACGTGCTGCTAAGAACATACATTTGTATGGAACAGCCATTTTTTCCATTTCCTGAAAGAATTTTCTGGTGAAATTGTTCAGTTTCGTTGACGAAGCAATGTAAGCTACCACTATATGTTTCTGGTACGCTTACACCTCCCCCCGGATGTTCCTGTTCTCAAGTGACACGCCCTCCAGGGCCCTGTAATTGATAAATCAAGCTACAAGTTACAAGTTACAGGGAAAAAGCGGCCACATTGTTAAATTAAATGGCAACACCAAACAAACCATAGTGTAATTTATGCTTTTAAAATCACAATCGAGCTTTTAAAATCACAATCGAGCTTTTAAAATCACAATCGAGCTTTTAAAATCAGTCGAGCGTTTGAAATCACAATCGGGCAAATTTTAATTATAATCTGTATTTACAGGTGTTCACAGAAAATACAACTGTAAAATGTCTACAAGTGGTCTACAAGTTTACAGGCCTTCGGACCTAGGTGATTTTGATTACAAGTGTTATTTTTGTTAAATATCTTGAAGTATATCTTGTTTAAACCTGAAATGGGTTCACATTTATAACTTATAGTGTCAATGTCAACTCACAGTTCAAAATCGCCGAAATGTTAATTTTGTATAAAAAAAATAATAATTTTCGGAAAGAGCTCTAACTCTGAATATGAAGTCCAAGAACCTCAGAGATGACGACCTATCACGCACAATCAGCATCATAACGATCATAAACCCCCAAAATATTTTTTGCAAGCAATGAAGAGATTAAAAACTTTTCATATAACTTTTTTCGTTGGTGCTCACAGATTAAATAGTATTATTATGTCCTTCGTGCTGTTCTTTAACTTGTAAAATGTTCCTGTAGTCGAGATCCATAGACTCACTTGTAACTTGTAGATTGATAAAACGGGGTCCAGATCACAAAAGTGGCCCACCTTAACGCCAAAGCATTCCTGCAGCAGCTTATCGCTGCTGGTCCCAAGGCGCCGTAGCTCGTCGCCCCGACCGCACACTCGGCAGCATGGCTTTAGCGCGTCTCCGCTTTCTGGTCGCGGTACTATGAAACCGCTGTCTTCGCTTAACTGCTTTTTGGGCTGGACGGATAAAAAGAGATGATTCGAGGATTAGGTTTTAGATATAGAAGGCTTGCACTCCAACAGTTAATAGAGTCTGTCTAATGAGTCGTTGCACACGGAAATGGCGCTAATTTTAAAAATCTCTAAATGTAAACAGAAAAACTACAATGAAACTATTTTGATACTTTTATTTTATTTGTATAGAAATATCAAAATAGTTTTTTCTGTGCTTAAATGTGAAAGATTTTTAAAATTAGTGCCATTTCTGTGTGCAACGACTCTATGCAGCTTGTATGCTATATTATGTTTCGTTCATTGGATTGCATTTTCGATTATTCTTCGTTTTTGGGCTAGGTCACTTTTTCTAATTAGTGGTCGTTACAGGTTCATATAAACCCAACACTTGACCTTGGATGGTGCTAAGAGTGCAACAAAACCGGCTGCTGCACCTGTCCTCTGCACGTCGCAGCAAATAATGCCAAACGATAAAATAATAAAATTGATTACCTGATGTGCGGTGCCGGGTCAGAATAGCATCGCCCCATAACTTCTGTATGTCGTAAAAGGCGACTAAGGGATAGATCCAGAGCATGGGCAGCAACGTTTCCGTGAATGGAAAACTTGTACTGCGCTCACCAACCCGCCTGCCAAACGTGGTGAGTATGGCATATATCCCCTATTTTGGGAAAGCCCATGTCCAGCAGTGGACTGTTGTGGCTGATGATGATTACCTGTTGACATTGGCCGAGCGCATGATGATTGTACTCTTTCGATTTTGACAGCACGTGTTGCTTACTCTGACCATTATTGGAACCGAATCCAAAATGTTTTATTCCAATTTCTATGGATTTGTTGTTGCGCCATAAAACTTTCATTTTAGACGGAAAGTGGACGGAAAAAAATTGATAAACTTGGTGCCTAAATGTAGAAAAGAAACTTTAGCGATTTTGCTTGGACAATAAATAAAAATGCTTGTCTCAAATTATTTTCTTGTCGTTGTCAAAAAATATACAAAATTTTGACATAATGATAGTTTTTAATAGATAATAAATGCATGAGTACCTCTTTTTATAACACAAATACAGGGTGTTAAGGGTCTTTTTTTAAGTATCGATAGAGATTTTTTTGTCGTCGTCCTCAATGTCCTCATACAAATTGATCGACGTGATATGATGGAAAAGTCAGAAACGTTTTGGTTATTGCAATAGATTTTTTAATTATTATTCGTGTACTCGTGTACTTTATTTTTCAATTTTTCGTAAATTAATATTATTTATGGAATTATTAATTATTATTGAAAGTTTTTAAATAAAACGACTTATATTTAATATATAATAACTATTTATGTAAGTATATAAACATTACATCGATAAGAAAAAAATATTCATTTACCTAACTCACAAAAATTAAGGAAAGTAATAATAATAATATACCTTAAAACATCATACAACCTCACACTACGCGTATTTTTAATTTAATGTATTTTCTCTTAAATTAAAAACCAATTAAATTATTTTTAATTATATTTTTTTAAAGTTGCAGATTTTTTAAAACTTGCATTGTCGAAATCTATTTTTATTCAGTTTACACTAAGTTCTTAAGACTAATCTTTTTTTTTAATTCAACGCTGCGTTTTTTTTTTAATAATGTACAATGTTTGGGTCCGTTTAGTGTAAATTTTGCTAAAAATTGATATATTACGTTTTTTTTTTTTAGTTTTGACACAAAATCTCTATCAAAAGGAAAGATTCACGACAATTACACATCCAAATTGATTTTATTTACATTTTTCAATTATTATTTTTTATTAAGCGAACGGAAATAATAATGTCTTTGATTTCAGTCGAGATTCAAAATGGCGCCGATTTCTTTATCATATTTTTTTTTATGAGTGGCACTAAAAGAACCCAATCTTGTGATTTGGCATTTTCATATTTGACGACAAGTTATCATTTTCGATTAAGTATTTTTTTTACTATCCCATTAATTAGATTTGTTTTTCATCGGCCCTTTTTCAAATTCAGTGACAATTTTAAATATATAATAAAATTGAAATTATAATAGGTACTTAAGAGGAGTGTTAACTACGTGCCAATTTGCACCTTTCCATACAAAATGCGATAACGGTTCCCACCCCGTAAATATAGTCCGATTCCTATAATTTTTGCAAATGATGTAGATATGCTTAAACACTAGGTTTGAACGTTTTTTTTTTTTTAAGAAATATTACAGTTTTAAAAAGATATGACCTCTTTTTCATTCCCATACAAATAATATGGAGGTCTCATCTTTTTATAACATTTCTTTTTATATTTTTAAAAAATAAAAAAGGACATAAATATCTACTTTTTAAGTATATCTACATCATATCCAAAAAGTATAGGAATCGATCTATGTTTACGGGGTGAGTACCGTTATCATCTTTTGTATGGAAAGGTGCAGCTGAACACTCCTCTTAACACAAATTAATATGCATCAAACATACAAACTAAAGCCGTTTTTTTAAAGATTTTATGGATATAATGTTTTATAGGCATTTGTCGCAAATATGAAGAAGCCTAAGTGTCAAATTCAGAATAATCTAAGTGTACTATTGTTAAAGAGTATAATTAATTATATTATTTTATCAGAAATGGAGAAAACGATACTTATAGAGGGTGTTAATTTAATTATGTGCCACGGCTTAGGGGGTGATTTAGTAACGATAGACATGAAAAATATTCTTAAAAAACAAAAAAAAATGCCTTTCTAGAAGGGGAAGCCAATTTTTTTGTTCAAGAAGGATATTTTATGTGATCCTTTGTCAATACTAAAACACCCCTTGAGTAAGCACGCAGTTAAATTAACATCCTGTATAAAGCAACATTTTAAATAATACATTATTGTTATCTTAAGGTTACACAACAACAACAAATA
Source organism: Scrobipalpa atriplicella (assembly GCA_029255725.1). NCBI lineage: Eukaryota > Metazoa > Arthropoda > Insecta > Lepidoptera > Gelechiidae > Scrobipalpa > Scrobipalpa atriplicella. The sequence continues at coordinate 8,388 of JARACY010006667.1, forward strand.
ATTAATAATAATTATTAATAATAATAAATGTTAAATAGTACACGTAGATTATTAAGAAATTGACTCAAAAAATTGGACAGTGTTTATCCGACAACTTAACGCTATCTGCCCAAAAAATCTCGCTATGAAACTATTTTATACAATTTTTCCATACACCCCGAAAAAAAAAACTATACTACAGACAAAAAAAGAACTACAACACATTATTTTTTACTCATTGTAAAAAGTTTGTTGCTCTGCCTAGTTCAAAAAAGCAAAATATATGCCTTTGCAAAAAAATGCAAGTCAAAAATGTAATCACATACAGTAATATCATAAAAAAATGCATTTTTGAACTAGGCATAACATGATTTGGCAAAAACATAACTTGACTCATCGACATTTAAAAAAAACATAAAAAATGGGTAGATAAATCGTAAAATAACTGATAAATAAAAAATATATTTTAAGGGCAAGTTATTGATGATTGTTAAAAAAAATCTAAATTACATATTATAACAAGGTTTAATTTCATTACTAATTTCATTAATATCAAAATATATACCTTTAATAGCATATATGCCAAAGGCAAACAAACATAAAATATATTTTTTTTTGAAATATTGATAAGTCAAGTTATATATTTTTTTTTTAAACTTGATCATTCGGCAGAGCCAGTTTCCAAAATATAAAAAAAAAAATTATCAAACCGGACTCTGACCAAACAATCTTGATACTCGTTAAAATAAAAATCCATAATTTATTTATTCATGAATAAATGCCATTCCTAAGCGCGAGGAATTCAGTTTCTGGCCAATTCTGTCACAAATAGGAACAATTTGTTTGAGAATGTCGTTGGAAAATGCCCCAATAAGTATTTATATTTTTTTTATATTATTCATGGTTGATTGAATAAAAACACAAATTGTCTTAATAAAATTAATATTTGTGTCTAATTAAGACTTTAAAATTCAATATAAAATTATTCAAGTAATAATTGCATCAGCATTTTATCACCTTTAAGACAGTTTTCCAAACGACTTTAATCTCAGATATTCAGAAATTCTGCAAATATTTAAAATCATATTTCTGAATGAGACAAACATTACTTTCAAAGTGAAAATCTCTTCGTGTTTCGAAGTGCATATAAACTTTAAGTAAATAAGCATGTTAATTAAGATCAAACATCTTTAAGGTCATTTTAAACTAAGTGCGAATATTTTATGGGCGTGTTCTACTCAGAAAACTGAACAACTTTTCTTAGGTTTTTTTTCCAAAATATGAAAGAAAGAATTTAGATTTTTACTTTATAAAAATACTCGACCAGCAGCGGACTCTTTTATTTTATGATTATGACATACCCATTTTTTTAAAGTTTCGAGAACAAGTCACTGAGAAAAGTTGTTCACCCATTTTTTTTTAGTAATCTCAAAATACGACATGTCAGACATACTGCAGACACACAATGATTAGGTATTTTTATCAGAGCATCAAAATTAAAGTATTGTAACTAAAAGTACGTTATTAAGTACTACAAATAACTACATTTGTAAGTCATCTCATCATCATCAAATTACCAAAGGGTATGTGACATTTTTGTATGGAGCCTGGCATACTGTGAATGGCAGCCTTTATTTTTTTTTATCAAAGTCGCGGGGCACGTTCATACCTAAACCATTCGATTCTACACACAAATAGAAACCAAAAATTGCCTTTGTGATTTTTGGCTTAATCGTCACATTACCGAGATATTTGAAATAAAAGTTATCGGAATTTCTAAAAATCAATCTTGTAATTAAAATATCTCAGTAATGAGACGTTTTAGACAAAAATCACCAAGTATATTTTTAGGTTTGTATTTGCGTGTAGAATCGAATAGTTTAGGTTTAATTGTGCGCATTTAAAAAACATTTAAACAAACAAACATTTAAAAAAAATATAAGCGTCGCCATTCACACTATGCCAGAAATGTTAGTACCCCTTTGTTATTTTAATGTTATCGTCATGATCAATATAAATATTTTTAATTTACAGGGTTAAGAAATATTTGTATTTGTCAAAAATATTTCGTAAATTGCGTAGAACGAAACGATTTTGACAGTTTCAGTGTTGCCTGTTTTAGATTTTTGCACACATTTGAGGTAATTTCTGTTCTGGATTTAAATAGTTTTTTATTAAGTGCTCTGTTATTTTTTTTTTATAGGGTTTGCTCGGACAACGAAACTTAACAACGTAATTCACAAAATACTCATTAGTTTACAAGTTATAATCAATTAGTGCTCGGATAATCGGATGCAAAAAAAATAAAAGGTGTTGGAGCTAATGAGAGTTGCTACAACCACCCTTTTCAAAGTTTTCAGGGCCCCAGTTTACTGTTCTTTATACAATTGTTTCTGTTAGCATAATTTTTTGATATTTGTTTTAATTTGAAAGATACAAGTATAAATGTGTTTTCAATGTACTGGAAAATATTAAAAATATAAAATATCGTTTCATTGTTAGATATTTTTATTGAATACCATTTAGATTTTATAAAGAAAAATAAAATAGGGCCCTGAAAATTTTGAATAAGGTGGTTGTAACTAATAAAAAAGGTGGTTGTAGCAACTCTCATTAGCTCCAACACTTTTATTCTTTTTGCACCCGATTATCCGAGCCCTGGTTTTAATGCTTTAAAGTAGTTGGTTAAAAAGAGAGGTCCGACATGTAAATGTGACGTCACAATTACACGAGCGCCATACTACTTCCGTATAAAATTTCGTTTCGAAGAGAGAGATAGATAGAAAATTTCGTTTCGAAGAGAGAGATAGATAGAAATGTTGTTCAGTTTCGTTGAGACGTATTTTTTTTATTGAGTAATATTTGCCTCATCACATGAAAACCGACAGCGAGCTTATAAATAAAAATACAAATCTAGGAACATTTAGAGCTTAAAACTTAAAATAATTTATTTAATAAATTGTGGAAGATATTTTTATAGATGATAATTAATATACACGGTATTTTAGTGAATTCACATTTTTCTTTCATATTTTTTTCGTTACAAAAGCGTAATTTAATATATTTTTCCATCATGCCGTATTTAGGCCTTTGAGACTCTGACAATCCCGTAAGTTTTATACAACGTGTAACAGAAAGGGTATATGCATCGAGAAATGTGTGAATCTACCCATGAAACTGAACAACTTTCCCTAAGGAACATAGGTCGAAAAACGAAAAAAAAAAAAATGACCTTCAATACAAAATGTGTCAGCTGATAGCACGGGCTGATAGCGTAATTAGTATGGGAAGTCAAATTTTTTTTTTTCCTATTTCGACCTATGTTCCTTAGGGAAAGTTGTTCAGTTTCATGAGTAGATTCACACATTTCACGATGCATATACCCTTTATGTTACACGTTGTATAGACGCGATTTGCCTATTTTCTAGTCTTATGTTCCAGTTATTTCTATGACAGAAATACGTGATATCACAAAAAATCGCATATTTTTAGATGTATTTGCACAATTCCGCCATTTTGGATACAACACAAGACACCCTCGTTTTGTGCGATGTCGGGTAAAGTCTTGTGGTGTAATTTAAACGACAAAAACATTGATGCGAGTTTTTTTATGAGTTCATACGAATTAAATATTACATTGGCCACGATTCGGCTTGAACAAGATTTAACAATAATGGATAGTTACGTCAAGTCGTGATGTGAACTGGTCCCGACTAAAATCCTTGGAAATTCGTTCGTTCTATATGTAAGGGACAGCGTCCCGCAAACTGATACGGGTTGCTCAGTCAACGATACTGAACAACTATCACCAGGTTTTTTTTTTCAGGAAATGAAAATTCCATACAAATTGTCGCATCGAGGTGGTCACTTTGTATGAAAAAGCAATTTTTTTTTTTACTTTCTGAAAAAAAAAAAAACCTGGTGATAGTTGTTCAGTATCGTTGACTGAGCAACCCCTATCAGTTTGCGGGACGCTGTCCCTTACACCCGGTATATTGTAAGGGAGGCGTTAACTAAGTAAACTGAAATCAGTTTACAGAAGAACGTTCCTTACATAAATACATACAGTCCCGCCCTTATTCCTTGCGGGGTAGGCAGAGCGTGAACAACTTACTCGAATGACCTCATAAAAAAACTCAGAAAACTAGAAACTAAACTAAAAAACAATACCTAAGTAAAGTCAATACATACAATATCTTTATTCGAAATAAAAAACATATAGGGTCACAAAAAAATCAACCTTACACATTTTTTATATGACTTTACTTGCGAATGGACAGTTGTCGGCAAAATGTACAAGATTGATTGATTAACACCCTATATAACTAAATATCGTAGATACATAATACACAGAAAACATCACTAAGACGAAGTTTAATCTATTTTCACGGCTACCATGTTATTTTTAAACCAAATACATTTTTGTAATTTAATCCATTTTCTTCTAAAGTAAATTTCAAAAATATATTCAATAAAATCTATAGTCTAATTTAATAAAAAATAAATAAAGTGCAAAGGTAAGCAGAAGGGCGCTACTCAAAAATAAAAATCATTAATTTCTCTTTTTTTTTCAGATCGTTGAACTCAAAGACCACACCAACCTACCAAAATATTTTTGAGATCATCAAAAATACCTTTTCAAAAATACCGATACCTTTTTCGAACATATCGATACCTTTTTTTGGAAATACCGATACATTTTTTTTTAGCTTCGGTCTGCTTTAACTACTGATTTGACTTAAGTTACATCTACGTACAAAAAACCTAATTAATACGTAGTTAAAAGTATGTTTTTTTTTTCAAAAGAATAATGTTGCCTGCACTAATTAACTGTAATTTATATTACGTTCGTGTCAAAACAGCAATTTGGCATTCGGACTGCATCTGAATAGTGGTCAGTACCTTAGTATTAATTTTCATTAAAAAATATATAAACATATAATATTAAATTGTGATGCCAATATTTTCAACAGAAACGGTACTTCCAAAAACGGTATCGAAATTTCTCGTCAAAAATTTCGCATCTAGTGATTTAAGGTGCTATTCCAAGTTGGACTGCACGCAGCAACATATACACGAAAAACTGTAAGATGATCGCTGTGACAGATGATATTTTTTTTGTTTTAACAGCAATATGGGCTTTTCAATATGACATTTGTAGAAGAAAAAGAAGAGATTTTCTTTATTTCTGATAGAGGGCTTAGCAGATCATGATCTGTCAGTGTCAAAAATTAAATATTTTTCGCATAAGCATAGAGATTTTAGTATGAAGCCTGTCTCAAATTTTGACAGATCATATACAACTGAAGCCATCTGTCGGAGCTTTTGGAATCATTTATTGTCACATTGAAAAGACCATATTATATTACAGGTCTTCGTGTATACCTGCTGCTGCTGCGTGCAGTCCTTGGAATAGTACCTTAAGGCAATTACTTATAAAGCAAACCCCTGGCAAGTTGGTGCATTAACAGCGTTCACTGCATGAAGTAGTCCGGATGGTCGGGGTCCTTCTCGAAGCGTTTTGCCTCCTCCTGCATGCTCTCCTTTATTTTCAAGATGGCGGCCGATTCCGTTTGGTCGTTCTGGTCGCCGCCCGGCCCGCCGAAACCTGCGGAAAGCCCTGCGATTCATTATGGAACATTACTTTGAAACGGCCGAGTGGAAAGATAAAAGGGTAAGGAAGAATTATGACTGTGTAATTAATAACAATTATAATCGTTTTGAAGGTTTTTAACACGATTTATTTGTTGTGATGAGCTCCCAATATTTTGGCGCTGTTCGTCATGGTGCTTAATCTTAATAAATCGTAGTAAAAATCGGCAAATAACATAGTTATAGTGGAAATAACCACGGCAACGGTTGCAAGACAATATGGAATGAAATGTTCGTTCTTCTTAGTGTAAAATTACAATTTACCGAGTGCCTGTTTTCAAATTGTAAGCGAAATTTTAGTTATAAGGGCTTGAAATCGCAAACAAGACAAGGAGGCAAATATTGAAACAGTGATGTCACATTTTTATAAATTAGAGCTCTTAGTGCCAAGACTGGTTTAGTTTTCTTCTTTTCAGAATGTCTATAGGTATTGAACAAGTGGCGTCCAAAAGTAGTAAACACTTACTTAAGTTGTAGTCACCCATGCCAGATCCGGAGTCCTCCCGCGGCGTGCCCGGTCCCCCGCCTCCCACCCCGCCCGGCGACGACTTCATCCCATCCACTCCGCCCAGACCTACGCCAACAGATACTTAGGATTACTCACGGGAATATAATGACAATAAGGCTTCTAGACGTAAACAGACGAACTGTATTTCAATTGAAATCTGTTCAAAAAGTTTGAATGCATTGCAATGCAAACTGTCCGTCAAAGTGCAGTAAAGAGGACCTGTTTAAATTTTCACATTTTGAAACATTTGAATTACAGTCAATCTGGGGCCTAATTTGGGATATTTACAGCCAACATGTTATAAAGTTGACTTTTCAGGGGAAACCTTTTTATCTGAGAATTACTGGATTGTAAAGATTTTGAAACGGTATAATACAATACTCTTTTATTGAAGTGATACCGTATGTTAACGTTGAAATTCTTTTTCTCAAACTAGGTATATTTAAAAACTTATTGGAAAACTTCGCTAGTTTTAATATTATACCAACATTTATCGATAGGGAAAAATAGAAAATTATTTTTCTTTGAAAACAGAGTCTAGGAAACAGGCTCTATTATATATAAATTCTGAAAGGCAACGATGTAATCTAACACCTTATAATATAGTACGACTTATTTAGTCGGTGATTCCGCATCGGCAAATGAGAGTAGTTCATTATTATTTGAAAGTGGCAATAACATATTCGTTCGATTTGCTTCATTCTACAATTAGTCGCTTTTATGTTAATTCTGTACCGCTTATAATAATAATATTAGGACACAAGTTAACAATCACTTAGGATTTGCAAGAACCAAAAGTTTACTGTTTAGTCTTGCAAATAAGTTTTGAGATTTTCGCGGTTGTTTACTACAATTAGATAGTTATTTTGAACGGGATTAGAGAGGATAGACCGATATGGCTTCCCTTAGAAGACGTCAACATTCGCATCGCCAGTCTACTTGTGACCATGGAGCATGCAACTGCTTTGAAATATCGAGGTAATAATTCTGTTCAAAATAACAAACTATCTAATTGTAGTC
>JARACY010006668.1:0-15530 GCA_029255725.1 Scrobipalpa atriplicella
TCGTAGGATAAAGTAGTAGTTAGAATCAATTTCTGTCAAGGTTTTTATACAGTGTGAAAAATATATGCTCTATCAGTTTTTTACTATCATTTGATCCTAATAATAATAATAAACGCCAAAGTTTGGATGGATGGATGATTGTTACTCTTTCACGTCTAAAAGGCTAGAGTGATTTTAATAAAATTTGGTATGGAGGTAGCTGACACCCTAGATTAACACATAAGCTACTTTTTACCCCGGGGAAAATGTCTAATTCCCACGGGAAAACTCAGTAAGCCGCGGGTGAAACCGCGGGGCGGAAATCTAGTAAGTATGCCAATATATTCAAACGTTCTCAAATAAGTCATATTCCTATAGGTTCAGATGGAATCCCTGCCAAGCCCATGTACCAATCAGCTTCGGAAAGTATGTACTTGTCCATTAATGAGCAGTTCACACCACCTGCACCTGGCCATAAACCGCAAAATGCTGGAAGTTTTGGAATATTCTCAAATCGTAAACGAGTATTTAAACATCATGATTATTATATAGCACTTCGTGGGAAATGGTGATGTGGCGAGAAATTTAACAGCCATAAAATTATGGTGACAGAATTACTCGAGTGTTGATTTCGTTCACCTATTTTAATTTGCTAGATAATTGGAGTAGATAATGAAATCGGTATCATAAAAATGCAGTAAATTCTAGTTCATATTTCCACTCTTTATCCGCGATAGGTTTTAAACCATACGTTTTCAACTTCATTGAATACACATCGAAAATGTTTTGATTTGGTTTGTATCTTTGTTATCTAAGTACTAGTATACTCACTGTCTTCTAGCGGCCAGCGCTGTCTGGTCTTCTTCAGCCGTCTTCTCTTTAGCCAGTATCCCCGCTGGCACCCATCCTTGCCTGCTCTTGATCTCTCCACCATCCACGTCTTCCAGCACTCGAACCAGCCATCTGAAATTGTAAAGTGGAAGATATGAATTTAAGGAACAACTTCGTAGGTTTGAGCGAGTAAAAGAAAAAAATCACAAAACACAATAATTAAAGCAGACATTTGGTTATGCTGAAAATAGAAACGTAGTAAGCAGTTTTTAATAGACTTAACAGTAGTTAAAAACGGAAATACGTGAAATTGTAGTGAAAAGGAATACCAACTACGGGCTTCGACTACGTAGGAAGGTCTACGTTGCGTCTTACCGAGAAGTTCAAAGTTCGTCAAAAATTGGTCATTCAATACACAGTTTGGCAATCAGAGGTCTTGTCACAGCAATCCAGTTTTATTGGCATGAGTAAGCTTACATTTTCCACGATATTCTTGGTCTAAGGAGCTGTAGCATGCCGGAAGCTTTTAATTTTTTTATCACCTCTCAAATTAAACGCAGGAAGTGGCATAAAGGTCGATGAACTAACTAGTCTCATTATTTAACTGAGGGTACAGAATATAGAGTAAATATTTTACCTATAGTAAATTTTACCAAATGTGCACCTAGTATTATTTTGGTGTGAAGAACGAAGTACATTAGAGTCAGTAAAATTCATTTACACAAAAATTAGTTTATGACAGTCATTTATACGAATCATATAAATTGGATCATAAAGGAAATTGTGTTAAGCACATCATATTTTACTACCTAACATAATCAGGTGACCGAATTGTAGAAAAATATAGTTCTGAGAATCAAACATTTAGAGAAACAAGACAGACGGAATCTCGTACAAAATAATGATGGTCAACATTATTTAAAAGTCACCTAATCATATTTTTTAAAGCGGTATTCCTAAGGGATTCCGTGAACAACATAAAAATCTTTTCACGGCGGTAACATATGGCTTTTTTAGAGAAATATGTCGATTATTCAGGTTTTTGGGTTAGTCATTCGTTTAAATGGGTTTAAAAGATGTAAATAATGTACGATATACTAAAGTTGTCTTTGAAGTTTAATCTGTTTTGTGAGGTTAAAGAAAACTAGGTTTCGTTGAGTCTATTTTATGAGAATTAAGGTAGTATATTCTGTTTAACCTGAATAAGTACCAGCTAAATCTGTCCTTATCATAATTAACTCAACACTGTTTTCGTGCAGAAGTATTAGAATGTTAGTCATAGCAATAATTTTATCTTTTTTTTTGCAAATTATAAGTAAAGGTGTACTAAACGGCTAGAACAAACGACTCACTCTATTCTGAAGCAATCTATGAAGAGCTATTTAAATTGTCATCGGTTCAAAACAAAAAACTAAAATAATGGCTATATCGTTTTAAAACCACTGCCATAACAATTTATTTTCCGCATCAAAGACAGTAACTATAACAAGCCTAATACTCGCTAAATATCTTTGTTTCGTGATACTAATGTCAATGTACCGCGATATTATAAATCTAAATGGATGTTAGCCAAACGACTGTCGAGTTCATTAGGTATAATCTGGAACACTTGTAGATACAGTGATAGCTTCTGGATTTTAGAATATGTTTTCGTAGTCTCAGTTTTTATGTATAGATTGTGAGATTTTGTCGTCAAACAGAATGGATGGTTTAATTCCTACTACTAATAGAATTTAAATTAGTTTATTTAAAGCAACGACAGATTGAATGCTGCCGATGCGTATGCATAACAATTTGTATTTGCAAGAAGAAATATTGTAAAACAATGATAAACCCTATTTCTATGTCATAAACATACAACATGAAATCACCAATCACATGACAGCCTATTTGTTAATAATTAGTCATCAATCCTGACCTAACTTCTACAACGTAAACAATAACGTAGTTACGTTTACGAAACAAAACGTAAGAACGGTTTATAAATACCGGACGCTTATACTATCATGGGCTCTTTTCATAGTATAAAACTATGATTTATAATTACGATTTGAAGTACATTGCGTGAGCGATGTATAATTCTCCCTAGCATCCTAAAGGCTTACCTTGCAGCTGCGCATTGTACGCAAAATTGAAACTACTTGTAAATGGTAGATTTATGAAACCCATATTGCAGGTTAATAAACGTATTGCAAAACCTTCTCGTGCGCAGTCGGTTAACTAGGTCTGTTGATGAAAGGGGGTCGGATTTATTATGATGTTATTTTTGGTTGAGATCAAAGATCAGGTGATAGCTATATCTATAAGCTTAAGATAGTCTGAATACAGTTTATTGTTAGATTTAAAGTTTGTAAATTAGACTGTAAGTAGGCGTGAGATAAACTATATTTTATCTGAAAAAATAACAATAGTCTTGATAATTTACAATTTAGATCAGTTTTTGAAGTAAGAGTAAAACTACCTCTCGAAACACAACAATAAAACTTAAAACTGTAGCTTCCTCGACACCATTTAAAATTGTTAGTTACGGAATTTACACATTGTTAAATTGTACCTACAGTTTGCATAAAATCAAAACACTATCAGAATTATTCAAATCACGTTTGACAGCTTGCTTTGTAAACAATGTTGACAGTTGTGACTAGTGTTGCCAGTTTAGTAACTTTCCCGTTGGATATTTGTTTATGGTCTGTGTTTCATTGATTTGTCGGGCGGCGGTCGGCTCGACATCGGATGGTCTGATTGACAAGTTGATTAACACAATCGGTTGGTTATTGAAATGGCAACACTAACTGATCAGTTGATGAATTAAGCCTATGCGCACACAGGCGACAAAACAGTCGCGTGACAGTCGGATCTCTCTCTTGCACTCACGTGTGTAAAAGAGAGATCCGACTGTCACGCGACTGTTTTGTCGCCTGTGTGCGCATAGGCTTAAAATCACTTGAACGGTGAGCTTATTCTTGTAACGGTGATTGGAGAATAAAACGAGTGTCCTGTGTCAGCAATTCTTTAATTTAACAAAATATAATAAATCACACATAAGAATCATAAACCGAGTGACTGTGACATGCTCCAGACAGAGACAACTTTCAGACACTTCCTTAATTACCCAGATTTACTACAAAGATGTAGAACGTGCAGATTTTACTTAACTGTAATTTCAGATCAAGGTAAAGTAAGAACGTGATGTGCAAAGTTCATTTATGAGCTTTAAGAGCTTACATGTTAATAGTATAGGGTAAGGCCGATAAAACCTTATCGACATAATGCTCAAAAATGATCTATCAACGAATTGGGTATTATTGAATCAGATACCATAAAAATATGACACAAGAATTAATTTCCTAAATGTTTTACTCTAGATGTAAAACATACAGATTAGCAGATCTTACATACGTTTTCTTTAATAATATTTATGCTTTCTCTTTGTTTGTGAACCTCATTTTTTTAATCGCCAGGAAATCCCGTCTCTACGAAAGTAGGCAATTTTTTTTTTCAGTTTTTGGGCTGGCGCCATATAACTAGTAATCTGGGGTTATGATTATGATATGACTAATTTACACATTGCTTCATACACTATTAGTCATAGACATACGCTACACATTGTATTTTAAGATCTAGAATAAGAAATATGTTGCTCAGGCCACGAAACTGAACAACTTTCTTTCACAAAGAAATTCTTCCAGATAAATTAAATAAAATTCTTTTGTCTGAGCAACCCCTATACGTTTGCGCAAAAAAAGCGTGTGTGCCGAGCACTCGTGTCAGAAGTGAAACTTATTTGACATTTTTGACATCGTAACGGGACAAACGGGAAATCGTCACTGTTTGCCCGTGACGCGACATTGAAATTGTACTCTCAACGCGCATAAAGAAGTTTCACTTCAATAAAAAATACTGTTCTAGGTACCTAATAGGTATTATATGTGGTATTTCATTATGGCAAAGATTATAGTGTGTAAGGTGTCCCGAAATTTATAGATGTCTAAGTATTCTCAGATTGTATATCTATCAAATACAATAGTAATAATAATGACCTCAGTAAAAGTGTCTGGGATTCACATACAAGCAGACGCCCTTGTACAATACTGGTAGAGTACCTAAAACACTTTAATTATATTGCATTTCGACACTGAACTATAATATTTGTGTCACCAACTATTATTCTTCCACAAATCATCAAAACCATTAATACTGATGCCTTCTTTATAGATTTGCCAAGTTTCCACATTCGCCCTTGAATCTAGCAACAACCGAACTTGTATCAGATGAATCATCGCTTTTAGTTTATTTTCACACCAAAAAAAATATATACTTTTTCTCCCATTTGCTAGGGAATAGCTTCATTATTTTAAAAAAAGAAACAGTACATTCACTCTTTTCGATCCTCAAGTACGCAGCGGCCAGCAATTTCTCCAAACGACATTAATGACCATTAACGACTTCTGCACGAGGTCTTTAAAGTACACACTAGTATGGATTAGGTGTTTTTAAGTTCACAATATTATTATTTTAAAGGCTGAATGCGCAAATTAAAAAAAAAGAATGAACGAATGAATGGAATGTGCTCCTGTCATAGGCACCATTCTAATTTTAAATTTTACAATATTATGGAGGAATTGCATGTTTAATGTTTATTTTAAGTTTATTGATATTGTTTCCTCGCAAATGAGAGAAAAGTACTGTACTAATCTCAGCCAAAATAGCAATGTATGGTCTCGTTTACATTGGAAGGCCTCGACTGCGTCTCGGCCTTCCAAATTTACTCGACCATACATTGCTTTATTTTTGGCTTCTAAAGTAATGTACTATTAATTAAATTGCGGTAATGGAGATCTCAATTAGTCAAGAAATGTGACGTAGCGGAAGAACATATGTTTTTGATTCATTCCATATGTTCCACTTTCTCAATGTGCCAAATTAGTAAATTAGTGAGGTGGGTGTGAACAAAACAGTTTTTTGCTAAACCAAGATCTGATTAATTTGCGGATTATAGTCTTGTTCCATTTTCAAATATTAACACCACTATTTAGATTGTTACCTAATTACACAAACCAAAACATATATATTATTGAATCTAATATATTTTGTCGGATCAAAACATGTTACAATGCGGTTAACAATATTATAAATTTTAGAGAGCGTTAATGTGGTATTAAATATTGAAGGAGCAAACCACACAGATTCTTTGTGAATATATGAGATTTTTTTTTGAAAATCGGAGGGCGAAATAAAAAAGTCAATAATAAACCAATCAATTATTGGGGAGCTCTTCTTTTTTATTAAATATTTGAAAGGGTACGGTAATTTCGCTTCAATACTATGTGCTTCGAAGTCAGGTGTAGGTCTGTACTCATCACTTCGCGTTTTTTTAAATAAGTAATGCTTCATTCATTCATTAATGACAACATCATCTTAACCACAAAATTCTTTCACAACTGAATAGAAAAAAAAATATGGAAGAAAGATTGTTCTATAGGTAGGTACTTTCACTCCAACGCATGACGTGCCCTAAAAAGTTTAGCAAAATACTATCAAAGAAAATGCTCATACTACCAATTAGACACGCGTCCACTCTGTTGGACTGCCAATCAACGCGTGATATAAAAAACAAGATGGCCGACAAGATGGCCTACATCCTAGTTAGAGTTCATGGCACAGGGTTAAAAACTGTACCAGAGATCGTGTCTCATCAAAGAAGACACCGCTCTATAAATTTTGGTTATGCTGACAGCGTATTTGGTTCTTTGAAAATATTTGGCAGTTTACAAGCTAGTAGACAAGCTTTATTAAGTTGTATTGGGAACACTGACTACAATTTTTGAAGAACAAAGTCAATGGACTTATGAACAACCATTTGAAGAAGTATTTTGAATTTGTTTGTAATTTTTAGTTATTATATTTATTTAAATTAATTATATTGAGTATTCATGGCCGTGATAAAACTTTGAGTGCAACTTCAAAAAAGTCAAATCAAAATAATATATTACACGTCATAATTATTTGACGTCCGGTGGTTCTGTCTGTGATTGATTTGCAATGACAAAAATAAAAATAATAACAGCACTTTAGCCCATTAATTTGTGCCCTATTGAAAACTCGTAATCTGATGAAATAATTTACCCTAAAATTAATGATATCATTAAAATTACGACAGTCTTTCGGAAACCAAGAGACATAAAACCTTACGAGCGGTTTAGCAGCTGTAACTCTTAGTGAATATAAATAGTGAGCTAATAACACAGAATCAGTTTTATATGAGCTTTATTGTGTAATAGAAAGATATTTCGATGACGTCATGTAAATTTATTTATTTATTTATAGTTTATTGTACACACGTAACATGAAAAAGACAATACATAAGGAATAACGACACAACAGGTACAGCTTATTTCTACTAAGAAATTTCTTCCAGCTGACCTTAAATACCTAAATTCATATTCGTTTTAACATGCCATCACAACTATTATGTAATAATTAGGGTTTTCAGAACAGGTTTTGATATGCAATACCTACTGAAAATAAATATCAGCTTCGATCAAATATTTATCACCGACTTAATGAATTTTTAATCAATGCAGTTCCTCCGTTGTTAGAGAAACGGTTTTTTTTCCAAAGTCGCCGATTCAAATCCTGCGCGGGTTTGTGATTGTATTATTTCGTTTAAGAATAGTCATCTGCAATAATAAACCCGAAATTATTGCAAATTCTACCTACAATTTTGTCAAAATGTAAGTTAACAGCTTCCTGCTACAGCTGGAAAACATTAATAGTGCAATGACACGAATCCTAGCCTAGATCGTAAACAAATAGACTGTCCATCAAACGCAAAAATAGAAGAATTAAAGCTAGTTCTGCTCCAGTAGCCTAATAATAATGTGTTTGTTGGTGTAGAAAAGTGTAAGACTGTAATGTGTTTCCGTTATAGTTTTAGTATTTTTCGTCCTTGAAATCAAAAACATTTGATAATTCCATAGTAGTGTAGGTAGGTAAGTACCTATGTACAATTTAATGGTGATTGGAATATACCTATAGCTTTTTCGATTAACATCAGTTGAGTGCCTAGTTTTAGTTTATAGATTAAAATGAAACGAATGAAATTCAGAAATATTATTCAGATGAAAAATAGAAAGTATTATCCAAGTTGTTTTTAAATTGAAAACAGGATATTTTATCACAAATGTATCTCTAACTAAACTAGTTGAAACGGTCAACTTTCAAGATTATTAAAGAAATAGCACATATAATCAGAAACAACCGCTAAAAGCACCAAAAAAAAGAAAGGTTGTTGAAGCAGATAGTCATGACTCGTCGAGATTCCGTGCGTCGAGATTGCGTGCATCGAGATTCCGTATTGGACTCATCAGCACCAACCCACTCGCTCATGATGGTATACCACTAGACAAGCTTTGCACACCGTCTTGCTCACGTTATAGTTCTAAATAAATTGGCAAGAGTCGTCCCCGTATTCGCAAAATGAATGATAGCTCAGCATGAGGTGTCTACGCTATTTCAAGAGTTTCGAGAAATATCCGTACGTTGACCCAATCACATTGACAAGAGAAAAAAGAAAAAAAGTATTTTACAAGTGACCTACCCGACGTACCTACTGAAGATGACCGTTTGAATGATTTTGAGATAAACACAGTTTTAAATAAATCCTACATCGTATCAAAAATAAGCAAGATTTGATCGAAAACTTTATACATTTTTTGTAACGTAACATTTGCCTCCATTATAATCATAAATAAAAAGAAGAGAAGAGTGCGAAAAAATTAGGCCAGAAATTCATGCTAAGTCTCAACATGAAAAGTAAATTAAATTAATCCAAATTAAATTGAAAACATTAGAAAATACTTCGAAATGCAACACGAAAAAGCTCCTTGAATTTGTAACTGAAACGAAAGTACAAAAACTAGGCCACGATTATATCACTGTTCCTCTGGATCTTATAATTAATCGGTACAACAGAAATCACGACCTTGGCCGTCTACAATTTTCAGTCGACATTTAATAAAACTTTTTTTATTCACTCTTGCACGATTAAACAAAATTTGACAAAAATGCGATGCCGAGCAAACGTGAACCTATTAATTTTCCCGCCAAAGATTTATTTTAGCGACACAGTTTTTACTTTTAATGTTTTAGCTTGCCAACATTTTTTTTTCATTTCACTCGTCATACATCGCATTGTCACAGTAGAACTTTTACATCACATGAGCAGTGAAACAGCAGTGTATATGTATTTAGTTTCACGCAGTTTGATAGTGAAACGCGGAAATAAAAAAGAATTCAGCCAGCTTGTAAAACACTCTGATTAGTGGTGATCAGGTGGTGGTATAAACGGCGGGGAAGTCAAATCGACCGTGAACCGCGCCTTGACTTTCAACTATATAAGTCTAGGCACGATGTGGCTTGCGTAATGGTAATAGCTATTTATTTTTAAAGATTTTTGTAATAACAGAATTATTCTTACACAGTGAAAACTAAATGGCCATAGAACGCGCGCGGTTACCAGCTAAGACTGATATATCCTAATAATTATTATAAAGGCGAAAGTTTGTGAGTGTGTGTATGTTTGTTACTTCTTAACGACTAAACGGCTGAAGCGATTTTGATAAAATTTGATATGAAGGTAGCTGACACCCTGGATTAACACATAGGCTACTTTTTACCCCGGGAAAATGCCTGATTCCCACGGGAAAACTCAGTAAGCCGCGGGTGAAACTGCGGGGCGAAAATCTAGTTTGACATATTATTTTCAGCAAAAAGCAATGTAATTAGAATAAATAAAAAACATAAACTAATTACAGGGAAATTGTTTGTTTGGTCTGTCTAAAGCTTATTCCTGAAATAAAACTAGTCTCAGCTAAACATCTGGAGTTTAAACAGATTTAAGACAGCTGCATAGTAGATTCTCCGTAGAATATAAAATATCACCATCATCAAAATAATTGTTCGCTAAAAATGATGATAAGCCTGGCTTTCCATAGCACTGGTAAACCTAACCCTTGGAAGTCTGGCAAAAATTATGAAAGAAAATGTTTATTTATATTATATTCCATAAGAAACATAGAAAAAGAAATACTTTCAAACATTATTTGTCTAGGTATAATAACGGATGTATGGGTGGTCTTGACCAACTTTCTCTTAGTTGCATCTCGTGTCTCCATACATCCACGTCAACGGTACAAAGGAAGATATAAACTAAAATGTCTTCTTAGCTTTCTCTATTATGACTTTGAATTATTTTGTTTGAATTATTACTATTACTATTAGCCTATATTGTCCCACTGCTGGGCAAAGGCCTTTGTTTGAATAAAATATAAAAATAAGTATCTAATCTACAATATAAAACACCATTACATTGATTGAATAAATTATGCATACTCAACTTAGTTTGTATTAAAGGCACAGATTACTAATATTATGTTAATTATTTTCAATCGTAAAAGTTGCAGTCAAAAACGCTTTTTGCCAGCGATCGCTACAATCCCATCCTAAGTTAATGTACGAGTATTGAACGCCTATTGAACCATGTAATAATATTTTTTAAGCTCAGAAATATTACATAAGTTGCACTCAAGTTAAATTATATAAGTTGTACTCAACATAGCACTTTGCTCCCAACATTACAGAAAAACTGTCGTGGTTTTAACAGCATCCGTCCCAATTCTATCAAATAGCTATTAATTTCCTCGCGAAATTGAAATAAATCACCTAACCTTGTGGTTTCGCTGAAGTATTCTAGATGTAATGACCTATAAACTACTATTACATTAGTTAGATAATCATGATTTACGGACTGGAAGCTAGGTCACCCAGATTCGATTGTTACGAAATAGTATTTATAAGATTGATGCTATACTAAATTGTATTACTTTTTTTTTATCAATTAGAAATGTTTAATCAGAGTACTTACCAAAAAACCTTTTGTTTTACAACCGGAAAATTGTTTTTTTTTTTTTTTTTTTTTTTTTTTTACTGTCTTATGATAAGGTAAGGTAAGATAATGCGTAGAGGTCTGCTACGAGTGTAGCTCTTTGCTACGTTGCTACGAGACGTAGAGATTCAGTAAAGACGTCATTACTTTGTTAAGTATTAGGTATAGGTAGCGACAATTTCTATTTTTGTAAAAGAAGTAAATATGTGTAATACATCTCAGATACCTATTACGAAGGAAGTAGGTACCTAGTTTTAAGGGTCTTGTTCTAAACTATGTACAGTCTGTTTATTGTATAGCTTGTAAACCTCGTACTTAAAGTTGAAACCAGTAATGTTGTAGGTAGGTATATATTAGCAGAATAATATTGTTTTTTTTTTCATAGAATAACAGACATTCAGACTAAGCAGCTTCTCTAACTAAAGCCATGAAGCGAACTACATAACTACCATGATAGGAACCTTACCTTTCCTCTGTAACTACGCTCTCCTTCACCACCTTACTTCTGGGATGGTTTCTCTTCGGTCGGATGGCTCTCTTGTGTTTTGCAGCAGAAATATCCAGCAGTTCAGCCTCCAGGTCCAGGCTAGAGTCTCCAGGGCTTCCAGCTGCCTCCAGGCGGGCCTTCCTGGGTGGGGAGGGGTGAATGGTTAGACCGTTCGAAGGCTGTTAGGTTTACAAGAGGGGGATCTTATGAAAGGAGTCTGATAATTTGTAAGACTGTTTAAAAATAGAAGTACGATTTGGAATAAAATAATGTACAAGGGTATTCAAATGCAAAAACAAATAAAAATACAAAAAGTAATAGTTTTGTGATTTTATAAGTGACAATGTGTGCTAAATTGTGTTCTATTAAGAGTGTAAATACAAGTGTATATATTCATATAATTCAATTTTGACTCCACAAGTTTATGCAGTAAAAGTAATTTCCTTTTTGTAACTTAGAATTTGCATTTGTAGTTTCATTTTCCCAAAATATCGACATGTTATGTATGTATGTTTTCTGAGAATGTAACGTATAAAATTACAAGCTGAAAAGCGTGTTTCATCAATGAACCTTTTTAATAAACTATTTATTTACATTTACATCTGATTAAATCTACCTAAAGGCCAAGAACTTAAATTATTCTCTTTCGTCGCTTCACCATTTCCCTTCTAAACAACTGTATCCATAAATCTATAAGAAGTCACTCACACTCTTCTAAGTGTAACAAAACATCACGTCGATTTTTCGTGACTAATACATGCTAATACCTACCTAGTAGATTATAGTACCTAGTTATTCTACCGGATGCTCTTGTATTTATTAGGTCTTACTATTACTCTAAGGTAGAAAGAAAGTACAAGTCGAATATTTACACTAAAAAGCAGTAGAGCACAGTATCCAAACTTTTGATTGTGTAAATTATGTCTTTTTCAAATATCCATTGTTGCAGAACTTTAATGTGCCGACATTTCGGTTATCTACGGTACTTATAGCAACATGATTGTAGTTTTAAATGATGAAGTAGGTACTTAGGCCGGTATTTATAATCAGCACTTGAGACTGATAGCGAGATTGAGTTCGTATCAGAAATGTCATTTCAGTACATAATGGCCTGTCAAATCCATACTTAATATTTAATTGCTCTCAATCTTGAGATCGCTTTGTAAAAACGAGCCTTAGTTCCACTGCGTAAGTTCATTATGATGTGTAACAGCACCAAAAGCTACATGGTCACTTCCCACAAAAGTCATAGGTATATTCATTCATCTCGTGTTCATCTTCCATAATAATCTCTTTCCTGTGAAGTGTTGGTGTTGCCATCAATCACGCTAGATGGCAGGCAGATGGCAGGTGAAGTCTCAATGCCAGGGTCACCAGACTCGGAAACACGATACCGAGAGGTGCGTCGGTCGTAGGATGATCTTATGCAATGTCTTGAAGGGAAGTGGTCTGAGTAGGAGGGGCAACGTGACTGAGTTCGAGGAAAGTTTACATGAAAGTCAACTGAGTATGTAGTAGAAAAAAACAATAAATGATCTTCAGATATACCTATTGCCGAAATATTTTTTACAAATTCTAAGTGTAAATGTAAGTCTTGGAGTATAAATTGTACAAATACTCTCGTCTACCACTGGTATGTAATTTTTCCTTTTTTATACAGCAGGAAACAGTACCTTTGTCTTGGCGTGGAAACGAGTCCTTCAGCCGAAATCACTGAAACACTATGCCAACCAAACTACTTTTTTCTTTATGATGCAAATTTTCAGTAGTAAAGTACCTACTTTTTATAACTATAAATAGATATTTTTGTACGCATACCTACAGTTTTCTTTCTCTTTACTATAGAGATCCATATTTTTATATAGGTATTCACTTGAAATTTACTTACCAGTCATACCTACATCCCGGACTCTAAGTATTTATTTTCCAAAGTGAAAAACAGATAAACTGTCAGGAGAAAAAAATTAGCATCCCAAATGCAGCATACTTCCAAAATCCGGTTTCCCATATTCCCTTGGTTTAGAACCGGCGCACGCGCATGGACGCGCTATTTGCGTGCGCGCGCGCGTCCCAGAAAGCGCACGCTGTGACGTCAGCGCGGCACACTTTCCAATGGGGTTAGCTCCAACTCCAGGGCGATTCTCGACCGTTCGAAATCACTACAGATTTACTTGGTCTTTTCAGTTTTTTTTTTATAGCTGTCGTTAACTTGAGACGATGCATGTATTGGTCCAGATGGCTTTGTTTTCTTTTTCTATGGCTGACTAAACTACCGGCACTTTGTGATCTATCTTTATTTGTTGGTTAATTTGTACTTATTGATCTGTCCTTTAATCAAAAGCTGACGATCGAGTGAATAAGAAAACAAAGCCATCTGGACCAATACATGCATCGTCTCAAGTTAACGACAGCTATAAAAAAAAAACTGAAAAGACCAAGTAAATCTGTAGTGATTTCGAACGGTCGAGAATCGCCCTGGAGTTGGAGCTAACCCCATTGGAAAGTGTGCCGCGCTGACGTCACAGCGTGCGCTTTCTGGGACGCGCGCGCGCACGCAAATAGCGCGTCCATGCGCGTGCGCCGGTTCTAAACCAAGGGATATGGGAAACCGGATTTTGGAAGTATGCTGCATTTGGGATGCTAATTTTTTCTCCTGACAGTTTATCTGTTTTTCACTTTGGAAAATAAATACTTAGAGTCCGGGATGTAGGTATGACTGGTAAGTAAATTTCAAGTGAATACCTATATAAAAATATGGATCTCTATAGTAAAGAGAAAGAAAACTGTAGGTATGCGTACAAAAATATCTATTTATAGTTATAAAAAGTAGGTACTTTACTACTGAAAATTTGCATCATAAAGAAAAAAGTAGTTTGGTTGGCAATAGTGTTTCCAGTGATTTCGGCTGAAGGACTCGGTTTCCACGCCAAGACAAAGGTACTGTTTCCTGCTGTATAAAAAAGGAAAAATTACATACCAGTGGTAGACGAGAGTATTTGTACAATTTATACTCCAAGACTTACATTTACACTTAGAATTTGTAAAAAAATATTTCGGCAATAGGTATATCTGAAGATCATTTATTGTTTTTTTCTACTACATACTCAGTTGACTTTCATGTAAACTTTCCTCGAACTCAGTCACGTTGCCCCTCCTACTCAGACCACTTCCCTTCAAGACATTGCATAAGATCATCCTACGACCGACGCACCTCTCGGTATCGTGTTTCCGAGTCTGGTGACCCTGGCATTGAGACTTCACCTGCCATCTGCCTGCCATCTAGCGTGATTGATGGCAACACCAACACTTCACAGGAAAGAGATTATTATGGAAGATGAACACGAGATGAATGAATATACCTATGACTTTTGTGGGAAGTGACCATGTAGCTTTTGGTGCTGTTACACATCATAATGAACTTACGCAGTGGAACCTAAGGCTCGTTTTTACAAAGCGATCTCAAGATTGAGAGCAATTAAATATTAAGTATGGATTTGACAGGCCATTATGTACTGAAATGACATTTCTGATACGAACTCAATCTCGCTATCAGTCTCAAGTGCTGATTATAAATACCGGCCTAAGTACCTACTTCATCATTTAAAACTACAATCATGTTGCTATAAGTACCGTAGATAACCGAAATGTCGGCACATTAAAGTTCTGCAACAATGGATATTTGAAAAAAGACATAATTTACACAATCAAAAGTTTGGATACTGTGCTCTACTGCTTTTTAGTGTAAATATTCGACTTGTACTTTCTTTCTACCTTAGAGTAATAGTAAGACCTAATAAATACAAGAGCATCCGGTAGAATAACTAGGTACTATAATCTACTAGGTAGGTATTAGCATGTATTAGTCACGAAAAATCGACGTGATGTTTTGTTACACTTAGAAGAGTGTGAGTGACTTCTTATAGATTTATGGATACAGTTGTTTAGAAGGGAAATGGTGAAGCGACGAAAGAGAATAATTTAAGTTCTTGGCCTTTAGGTAGATTTAATCAGATGTAAATGTAAATAAATAGTTTATTAAAAAAGGTTCATTGATGAAACACGCTTTTCAGCTTGTAATTTTATACGTTACATTCTCAGAAAACATACATACATAACATGTCGATATTTTGGGAAAATGAAACTACAAATGCAAATTCTAAGTTACAAAAAGGAAATTACTTTTACTGCATAAACTTGTGGAGTCAAAATTGAATTATATGAATATATACACTTGTATTTACACTCTTAATAGAACACAATTTAGCACACATTGTCACTTATAAAATC
>JARACY010006669.1:0-15514 GCA_029255725.1 Scrobipalpa atriplicella
CTCAGTGCATTAATCATAATATCATCTGAATTCTCATAATATCGTGTATCGTTGTAAACAGGCGTGTCATAGAAAAGGAGATAATAGCTCAATATCATGCCATTTTTAAAACGTGTAAGATGTAATCAAATTATTTGGGTAATTAAGGTAATATTATGATGCTTATCACCTTAAAAACTGGTCACTTAAAATAATATTATTTTCTTCATACAACAACACTCAGTAATCGTAAATAAAACACTTTCTTACAAATTTGAATGATACTCATAATTTAGATTATATTTATAAAATACAATGAAAGTGTCACCGTATTTAATGCAGATTTCATATTTTATATGAAGACGTATCTCTTAAAATATACTGAAGTCACCATATTGTAGGTAATAGGGTAGAATACTATAATACGATTACTGAAAGTCATATTTAAGAGGACCTTCATCAACTTTTGTATGATTCCTACAAATTTACGATGACACTAATCAACTTTATGAGATTTCCTACTACATTAGTATTTCTTTTAACTTCCCTGAGGCGGGATGGTAAATGAGAATATTATAATCATAGAGATTCTTCCATGCTGGACTGGAAGTGATAGAAAAACATAGAATGTGCCAGCTGCATCTCCTGCCGGGCATGCTGTAAAAATCAGCTAAGGGATTCGAGGGTTTCAGTATTCTAATTTAGGCGATGGGCTGACAACCTGTCACTATAGCAATATACAGATCTATCTGGAATAACCCTCAAAACTTGTCAAACGTGGCGGAACGACCTTTGATTAGGTCGATTACGCTCTGCCTACCCCATTAGGGAAAAAGGCGTGAATATATGTATATGTATGTATGTATGTAGAGATATACAATTTATTTTAAAAAGATTTTGTTGCTTATAGTGTTCATACTTACAATAAAAACATAACAGAATTCTAATTTAAAGTTCTGAGCTCGCAGTGCGCCTATTTGAAAACATAAATCAAAAGAATAATTTCATATCTTACATGAATGGAAATAGCGTGTGATTACTGCTTATTGTTTACTTGAAACTGTAGTGTAGTAGGAGGAATTAATTACAAGGAAAGGAAGGTTAGTGTAGTGAAGCGTTCACACTTTGACGGAAGCAGTAGGCCCACCCAACTGACAGGATATATCTACTCTAATTAGATGATGCGCTATTTATAAATTAAATTCCTACGTCATTAGGTTGATGAATTATGTATATTTGGCCATACTCGAGCTTCTGATTACGCACAAATAATCCGAGAGATGTCGCTGTTAGTATCTGAAACGCGGTATCGTTGTGTTCACGGCGTTATCATAAGTAAGCCGGAGCGGTTGGTATCGGTAACTCTGGTTTCCCTTCGAAACGTATAAAATAATAGGTCATAACCCAAAATAAGAGGAAATAATATTATTTGGTATGACACCACCGAAGATGTGAGGACGTCGTCACTAAATAGTAGGAAAAATAATAGGTCATAACCCAAAATAAGAGGAAATAATAATATTTGGTATGACACCACCGGAGATGTGATGACGTCGTCACGAAATAGTAAGAAAAATAATAGGTCATAACCCAAAATAAGAGGAAATAATAATATTTGGTATGATACCACAGGAGATGTGATGACGTCGTCACAGAATTGTAGGAAAAATAATAGGTCATACCACGAGATATGAGGAAATGGAACATAAACAGTAGGAACATAATTAAGTAATGCATACTCATCCCACTAAATCCATGATGATATGTCCTCTTAAATGCCGTTATCATCAGCAACAGTATTATCATCCTTATTTTTGGTGATGTCAGTATGCTCCCTACTTTACGTGAATTCATCATGTTTTAAGCTGAATTCACGTCATCTATCATTATCAGTTTTTTCAGTGTGGATATGGCGCATTTTCAGCCAAAAATCGGGTTTCATTAAGATTTAATTGGTTAGCACACATTACAGATTTAATGACTTTTGATCATATGTGTGCCCTCAATTTGATCTACTCGTACAATATAAAAAGACGACTTACAAACTATGTGGAAGTTAACAAACACCTGAAAAAATACTATCATGTAGGTTGTCAGTTAGTTTAATCACTTCAGACGTCACAGACAATGAACCGATCTTGATTAAATTCAGCACAGAAATTGCTAACAAACAGGACCTTAAAATAGCTCATATCTAAGATTTACCCAAAGGAAAAGGTACAAAGCAGACATCTAGTTATTAATATAAAGCCAAGTGAAGTGAGAGTACATGACAAATGATGCAGGAGTTTGTGGAGGATCGGAGAGCGACATGTGCTGGTGACGGCTAATGGAAGACAGCTTTCATATTGCACTGCTGATTGATCACTGCACAAGAACGTTTGAAAAAAGAAAGAATAAAGAATACCCATGGAAAATGCTATGTGACTTGACAGAACGGCTGATTACTTTTATAAGAGTTATAAGTGTGGAAGTCTGTGACATAATAAGTTATGATGTCTCAAGGTCGTAAAGTTTAAGATTATAAGGTTGTCAAAAATGTTGGATTTGAGATTGAGGTAAAGGAGTTACTCATAGAACTTGTAACCTATGCAACAGTGCCCAGACGATTAGCTAAAGGAATTATTAGCTTGGTTTAATACACGTATGATTTACTTTTTACCAAGGGAAAAATATTTCATTCTCACAGGTTGAGCTTTCACGGTTCAACCTGTGGGTTCAAAATTTAGTTACTTTTATAGAATTATTCACTTTGCATAATTGGCAAGTTTAAGGAAGCTCAGCGGCTTAGGCAAGAGTTATATTGGCCTCATTTGGTATTCATAGAAAATGCGGATTGTCCAGAGTGATGATAATTATTTGGCAAGAGAGCACGAACTTCGCTATTAAACAGTCGGAGACGGTAATAAAATCGGACAACTAGAATGAATTGTGTCCAGTCCCCCTTTTTGGCACAAAGAGAAACAAACTTCTGTAAAAAGATGTATTTTGTTTTTAAATAATATGGAAAAAGTAACCTTTAAGTTTTGACTCTGTAATATACCTACTATATGTGATTTTACAAAATCGTCTATAAAATAACTTTTTTTTACGTGCCTAAGGCGACTATATGTAATGTACTCGTAGCTAAGTAATGATGTTGAAATGGTCAATGCTAAATCCATAGATATAGATTAGGTACCACAGAGGTTTCAAATCATACAATTTTTTGGTTACTCTACCTCTTTATACATATTTGAAAACAATGATTACGAACATAAGTACTAAAAGCCTGTTGTATTTGTACGGTGTTTAAAGTTTTGCAACACAGTGGTATGAATCACTCGATCGATCTGCCCGTCGTCGGCGTCGGCGTCGTCGGCGCCACCAACTTTACGTTTAAATTACCTTAATCTTTTCACCTTTAACGGCGCTTGCATGCAACGGCGGGACTTGTAGACAGTTTAATTGATTTTACCTAAAAATAATACTTTGTCAAGTATAGGTTTTTCATAGTTACAGTTTACTCGTATCTTAATATCATTAAATTTTATTACTTAGCGGCATTACTAACTGCTTAGGTATTTTTTATTTAGTATGAGTGAGTCGTCACGTCGCGAAAGCAATTTTGATTACCTTTAAATAATTTAAAATTCATTTTATTTACAATGGTTTTTTTTATTTACCGTAAGAATCATTAAATTGAAATTAATTAAGTAGCTCTACAAAACATTAATGCTAAAGGACGTCAAAGTTTTCACACTCGAAACTTTGAACAGTTCTTTAACCTTCTAACATTTACTTCATTCTTAGCAATAAAACAATGAATTACGTGCTTTTTAGCAATAACAGTGGTATTACGTGTATCCCACGTGAACCGGTATAAAAGTTTAACGCACAAACACGGGCTATAACTCGCGCGGAAGTCGTAAAGACGAGCCGCCATTTTGAAAACATGGCGGTGTTTTGGCGGGAACGCACCTTTATAGGGTTTACTCTTTGGGCTTTGTTACATTTAATTTATTCCTAAGTAAGTAGTAAGTAGATAGGTGGATAAGAAAACAAAAAAAAATATATAAATTCTTACCAAAGGAAGAATTCCGCGCGGTCTGCAAAAAGTAAGTGAAGTACCTACACTGTCCGTTCAGTGTGTGAACCCTGAAAAAGAAAGAAAACGTTTTTATACTACACCTATTCGGAAAGTATATTAGTTCTTACTTAAAAAAAGGAAAGAAAGTACGTAAATCCAAGCGAACGAATATGCGGGCGGCAAAAATATATGGGATTTACTTTCTCCCCTAGGGGAGAAAGTATTTTCTCCCCTCCTTTATATTTTTTAAATTCATAATTCAAAACTAGAAACAGGCGAATGCCAAAAAACAAAAAGTTTGTATGTCGAAGCCCACAAAATGATACTGGCCACTTACATTTTTTGGCAGTATGTGCTTTGCTTCATTTGTCTCTTTTATATTTTTAAGTAAAAAATATGGCAAAATCAACATGTCCGCGCGAATTCTTTTTCGTTCTTTGATTTATATGACTTATTTAATGTAAATTAAGTGTTTAGTGTTTTCGATGTAATGTGTAACTGTATTAATATGTGTTTTGTTTGTTTGTGTTCTGTTCGCATGGATGATGACACTTCAAATGTTCTTAAGTTATCTTCTCATGTAAGTGATATCATTCTTTATCTTACAAGGATTTTTGATTATATTTTCCTCGTAGGTGTAGTATAAAGCACTATGTATAACTCGGAAGAAAATGCGATTCCCAACTCGTGTGTATTGAGGCCCTCAGCTGCGCTTCGGGCCTCAAACTACACCCTCGTGTGGGAATCGGTCATGTTCTCCCCTCGATAAACAAGGTACTATTAATTTCACTTATAAACGTACCACAACAATAAAATATAATGACAAATCAAATAACTGACCCGATTACCTAGACATATGAATGAAAATCAAATCGGTTCAAGTGGCTCAAATCAAACGTCAACTACTCATAAGTTGACTCATAACATTTCTAGTATCTAGCTAGATATTTTTGTATACGTCCATAATAATCATGTTGTGTTCAACAAAAACACTCCCTAAAGTAAAACAACATTAAACTACACGATCAAACTAGTTTTCAGCGTTGTTCCCTAAACATTGGCCCTATCTTCACTTGCGCGCACTCTAATTTTTCTGCATTATTTTGTGCATTGCTACATTTCTTTTAAACTCTTGTTACATACATCCCAAAACCAGCGATGGATATCGAGCAGTGTTCTAAGCGTACGAGTGTGGGTGGACAGACCCATTAGATAACAAAGTTTCCTATCGGCCGGGTACTGAACGTCCACAATATTATCAGGGTTCCGCACAATAATTTACAATGACATCACATAATGGCTCTATTGTGTTGGTTCAATTTGTCTGTGTTTATATTGTTAGGTCCTATCCTATGAAGGTAACTAGTAGGCAAATGTAAATTTACGTAAGATTAGGAGTACAACCCACTAATATTGGAACGACAACGACAAAATACTTCTGGGACTGGAAGGTAATATTTTTTTGAAAAGAAATAACACGGTCATTTTGGTGCGGTTCGATGGTGTGGACGGCTGTCCGCCGCACACAGTGTTGCCATAATGTTACAAAAGTAACATTTTACGTTATTTTTGACCCTCCCATGTCGAAACTTTATAGTCCCGAGATAATAGTAAAACACAATAATAGTAATAAAACTGAGCCCAAAAGGGAGATAAACAAACGTACACAAAAAATATATATCTTTGTTTACCAGTAAGTACAGTTTTTTCGAAATTTCGATATCATTAATATAAAAATATCTCAGTAATGTGACGCTTAAACCAAAAATCACAAAAAGTATTTTTGATTTTTATTTGTGTGTAGAATCGAATGGTGTAGTGTAGGTTTGATCGTGTGCCGCTAAGATTAAAAAAAAATAAGGGTCGCCATTCAGTATGCCAGGCTCCGTACAAAACAGTTACATCCCCTTTGGTTGGTGTTGCCATATAATTTATTTATTAATATTGAAAATGTTGCTGGTTTTTTTCACTATAACTTGTAGCCTGTAGCTTCATAAAACGCGGCCTAGGTGTAACATAAAAAAATACCTTATAACTGGATAAATATTAGAGTACATGAAATTACATGAACTTTTAAATCACAATTCTCTCACACTATCTTCAATTAAATCACATGTCTCTTAAATTCACAATTATACGCTTGCCGGAACTATACTTATTCATATTTTCCTTCACTGAGCTAACTCTTTGAACTAAAGTGAACTGACTACTAGTTCAAAAGAATGAGTCAAATTTCCCATCACTATGACGCCATATTTTTACCACAGATTAAATACCTAGTTTGTTATTGTGATACCGCATCGTAAAAAATGCACTTTATAAATTATGATTTTAAGAAAATATGCATACATACATGCATAAAATCACGCGTTTATCTTTTACGGAGTAGGCAGAGCGTAAAACGCCTCGAAAAAGGCGCCTTCGCCGAGTCTGACAAAATTTAGAGCTATTTTAGAATGTGTAGGTATCATCGCTGTAGTGACAGATTGTCAGCCCATGTAAACATACTCGAATCCCTTTTGATGACTTCTACAGCATGCCCGAGAGGAAGGCCGGCTGAAACATTCTATGTTTTTCTAGCGCCCAGTCCAGCATAGAAGATTTAAAGAAAGTATAATTACCAAAAAGTGCACACACATCGGTCAAAAAACCAAATTCGTGATGGTCTAAAAACCCGAAGATCGATATTGTGTGGGTTGCAGCCAAGCACCGAGGGTACTTACTTGCAAGGGTGCTCCCCTCTGACTCATAAAGAGGGTGGAGTTACCCCTCACTTTTGAGGGTTAGGTCGATATTCCTCTTTTGTTTTCGCACTTTCCATACACTGCTGTTGTGTTAAAGACTTATTTTCTTATACCATGTTATAGACGGTGTTGTCCTAGCCGTCACTGACGTTTTAAACTTTTGCAAAACTTTATCATAGAATTGTCGAACTTTTCAGCAGTCACAGTATTTTTTAAGAGACGAATGGATTAATAGGTATATAACGTAGAATTTAATAAATATTATGATGCTATGTGGTATGTGGTGCAACATGTTCATCCCATCCTTCGCCTATCAAGTGTGCCAAGAGAAGCCTTATTTTGGCACTGCCAAAATAAAAACTGGTCAAGTGCGAGTCGGACTCGCTCACCGAGGCTTCCGTACCAACTTGGGGGTATTTAAAGCGAATATAGAACCCCCAGTTTTATTCCCCCGAAAAGGTAACCATTGTAAAGACTTTTTTTCACACAAAAATATGACCTGGACTAAATAGTACAGCGGTTAAGGATCAAAATCAGGACAAAGCTTGCAAACTGGCGTGATGGGATGAATGGGTCTCAAACTGGTTGTACACATAAGGTAACTTTTGAGATATGTTGCCCTGGTGGGTACACTTCATGGGTCTGCAGGCAGGGTCGGTTACAATAGGAGCAATTACAGTATTTCAATGATATAGGAGTAGCGCTCGAACAAAGTTTGGAGCACACCCTGGTCAAATTTATATTGCGGTGAAAAAAATCCAAAATGGCGGGAAACAAGATGGCCGCCATACAAAATCCAGAGTCGAATATTTCCTAAACGATGAGAGATAGATGGAGAGTGCTCGAATAAATGTTATAGGGAATGATAGTGGGTAACTTACGTTGATCACGAAAATCCAAGATGGCGGATCCAAAACGGCGTCTGATAAAAAAAATGCTCCGATCAGGCTGCAATGTGGCTGGTGAGAGGTCATTGAAGTACTAATTCGATATTTATAGTTTGTTTTTCAAATCCACCGTTTTTCAAGATGGCTGCCATACAAGGGTATTTTGTATGAAGAACTTTGATCAGGTCTGGCGTGGAAACAGTTGCTCGTAGAGGGTGTGAATAGTACTTTTCTGTATTTGAATGTGTTGTATTATTATTTCTGTGGTCCTCTCCCCCCCTACGAGGAAGTGTTTACGCGCCAGAATCGATTAAAGTTTCTTTAAATACAACGTTTTTTGTATGGGGAACTTTGATCAGCTCTGGCGCAAAAATATTTGCTCGTAAGGGGCTAAAATCGTAAAATAAGTAATAGCTCTACATGCCAAAAAAAAATGTAGTAGGTATCTACCTGCCTAACCCTACATAATATTCTCGCACCAGAGCTGATCAAAGTTCCAAAGTTAAAAATGTGTATAGGGTGTCTAAATGATAAATGAAAATATCTCTGGTATCGTACAATTTCGGGTAATATCCTCGGAGGTTATTGATAAAATTTTACCCGTGCGAAGCCGGGGCGGGCCTCTAGTGCATAATATAGAAGAGAAACACTGATAATTTTAGAGGTTTCTAATGTGATGTCGTAAATAAACTCATTTTTTTTGCGCTTACATTGCAAACTCTGACTGAACCCTACGAGATAGATAAAAATAATGTACATACTACAGTATTGTACACCTTAATAAGGTCTACAAAAAAGTCCGCGATGGTATATGTCTATCACTTAGCCCACAATAACCATTTTTAATCCTTTACTTTTTACGAGAAATAATGGCTTATTTACGAAGAAATATACATACATACGTAAAATCACGCCTTTATCCCTAATGGGTAGGCAGAGCAAAAACGACCTAAATAATTTTCTCAATGTGATTTTATTTATTTATTTATGGAACAAATAAAAGGCTTTTTATCTAAACTTATAAAATCGTTTGTCCTTACTGACTGACTGACTGACTGACTGACTGACTGACTGACTGATTCATCAACGCAGAGCCTAAACTACTAAAGCTAGAATCGTGAAATATGGAGAGCAGGTTCCTAATATAACAAAACTTACCACTAAGAAAGGATTTTTGGATTTTCCCCCCTTAAAGGGGTAAAAAGGGGGGGTGAAGTTTGTATGAAAGTCCGTCAATTTTGGAAGTAGAATCTTCTAATTTTGTATTTAGGCTAATGATTTAAAAGTAATGAATACGTGTTTCAGCGTTTTTAGATTTTCTACCCCTAAAAGGGTTAAATACGGTATGGAAGTTTGTATGGAAACTCCGTCAGTTTTGCAGTTAGGATCTTAAAATTTTGTATTTAGGCTAATGATTTAAAAGTAATGAATACGTGTTTCAGCGTTTTTGGATTTTTACCACTAAAGGGGTTAAATACGAGATGGAAGTTTGTATGGAAACTCTATCAGTTTCGTAGTTAGGATCTTATAATTTTGTATTTAGGCTAATAACCAAAAATTAATGGACACGTGTATCAGAGTCTTTGGATTTTTTATTCTTAAGGGGTTAAATAGGTGATGAAAGTTTATAATAATATCAACAGCTCTTTTTCTTGATTTCTAACTATTGCAAACCTTTTTATTCAAGAACTTCATAGAGCAAATTTGTGTTTTGATAATTTGACAGATAATAAATTTTAAAATTAGAACGTCATCGAACCAGTCTAACTTTTTTTAACCAACTTCAAATAAAAAAAGGAGGAGGTTCTCAATAAGGATGTACGTTTTTTTTATGTACCTACTTATGTTACCTCAAAATTCCTATTTTTTTTATTAGAAAGGGATTCTCAGATATTTCAATGTTAGTTCCCCGTCCAGCAAAATCTAATTTTGATCGTGGGATCCATGAGAAATGACGGAAACTCCTCAAATTTTATAGGCACACATATATCTATTTTGATATTTTTTATAAGATGCATCGAGATAGGTACCAATTTTACGAAATTTACTCACCATAATGAGCAATTTTTGGTTAGTAGATAGGTATCAACTAAAAGGGGTTGAATGAATCTTGCAAAAAATATATTTTTGTACTATCCTTTTAACTACCATTGTTTTTGATATCCCACTCGATAGGTTCAGCCTTTTTTGAGATACGTGGTAACAAAGAATAGGGGATGGTGCTTGCCTCTTTCGAGCATTATCATCCATCACTAATACATTTATTAAAGAGTTGTAAGTATATATGTGTTGTGTATGTATGTTAGTTTATTTGTTTGTTTCTTAATTTGTCATCATTGAACTCGAAAATTAATAGACCTATTTTTAAAATTCTTTCACTACATTAAAGCATGTCCGTCAGGATGGCGGGTGATGATGGTATATTAGGTTTTATTTATAATAGGGATTCAGTACTGTTTAGGTACCATTTGATACCTATATATAAAAAATAGGTACCTGTTAGTTTACGAAAATATCGTTATATGAAAGTGTGCCCGCCAACCTGATGTCAGAATGGCACGTATGCAATAGAATCGAATCGAACAAGTGGCAATCGAGTAGCTATATTTTAGTACTATTTAGTACCTTTGACAAGAAATGTGTCACTACCATAAATTCAAAAATATTTAAAAAGAAACTGCGATGAAACACCATATACGAAAGAAAATTTTAATTAGTCGCAATCTATTTTTACCCGACTACGATGAAGCAAAAGGAGGGTTATAAATTTTGACCTGTATGTTTATATACAATCGCCCACACCCTTAACTGACCTTTAGAGTATCTTGAAGACTTAAAGGCTTAAACTAAAAAAAATACTCTTTACTTATGCCGTGATGGGTATCAAATTAGAAAGTTCAACTAGAATCTTCTTCAAAAATATACAGTTGTGTTTTGCCAATGTACCCGAACAACTTTCTCCAAGGATCCATGATCCCATGGGTCCGGAAACGACATTTAATAATACTACTGCCACTAACTGAAATAAAAAAATAAAGTAATAAGCAATTCATACCAAATATATATGTATTTATTATATAATACAAAAATAGGACACAAATTATTGTTCTTCACTTGTTTGATTTTCCGTAAATAATACAATTAGCAATCATTTTTTTTGTGCTCTTTGTTTCTCGTCTCTTAAGATCATCATAGCAAATCCATTTTGACTGTCGTTTGAAATGACCTTTATAATGTCCAATACTAGGCACATCTGATGATGAAATTGCAGGAGGTACATATTCTATTACGCCAATAACCTTGTAGTCATGATTATTTAAAATCAAATTTTGTGGCACATCATTCATTCAAGACTAGGCTGCATGGGCTCAAGCTCTTCGCCTTCCCTTTTATTATGGGAAAACGTTAAAAAAAAATTATTTTCCCCGCTAAGTGTGAAAATACTGTTTCAATATTAAAACGTTGTGTGTATTCCGATCGAAAATGAAGAGAGGAAGACATTTTTGTGTTAGTTTAGAACGTCAGAAAGAAGTTTATAAAAAATATTATAGTGATTATTTCGAAAACATTAATGAAATTCCATCCCCTTGTGATGAAGTGTTTACATTTATAAGCAAAGAACTGGGTTTTCAAATGTCCCAAAAAGCAATATATTTGATTTTAAATAATCATGACTACAAGGTTATTGGCGTAATAGAATATGTACCTCCTGCAATTTCATCATCAGATGTGCCTAGTATTGGACATTATAAAGGTCATTTCAAACGACAGTCAAAATGGATTTGCTATGATGATCTTAAGAGACGAGAAACAAAGAGCACAAAAAAAATGATTGCTAATTGTATTATTTACGGAAAATCAAACAAGTGAAGAACAATAATTTGTGTCCTATTTTTGTATTATATAATAAATACATATATATTTGGTATGAATTGCTTATTACTTTATTTTTTTATTTCAGTTAGTGGCAGTAGTATTATTAAATGTCGTTTCCGGACCCATGGGATCATGGATCCTTGGAGAAAGTTGTTCGGGTACATTGGCAAAACACAACTGTATATTTTTGAAGAAGATTCTAGTTGAACTTTCTAATTTGATCCCATCACGGCATAAGTAAAGAGTATTTTTTTTAGTTTAAGCCTTTAAGTCTTCAAGATACTCTAAAGGTCAGTTAAGGGTGTGGGCGATTGTATATAAACATACAGGTCAAAATTTATAACCCTCCTGTTTGCTTCATCGTAGTCGGGTAAAAATAGATTGCGACTAATTAAAATTTTCTTTCGTATATGGTGTTTCATCGCAGTTTCTTTTTAAATATTTTTGAATTTATGGTAGTGACACATTTCTTGTCAAAGGTACTAAATAGTACTAAAATATAGCTACTCGATTGCCACTTGTTCGATTCGATTCTATTGCATACGTGCCATTCTGACATCAGGTTGGCGGGCACACTTTCATATAACGATATTTTCGTAAACTAACAGGTACCTATTTTTTATATATAGGTATCAAATGGTACCTAAACAGTACTGAATCCCTATTATAAATAAAACCTAATATACCATCATCACCCGCCATCCTGACGGACATCGTTGTCGCTCGTTGAATCATTGGTATAAACCAACCGGACGCATATGCATTTCAGTGCTCTTTTAAATCACTTTTGATCACAAACACAGAAGGCCCCCATTCGCTCCATTCTAATTGTGAAGATAATTTTGGCACTCTGCTGTTCGCTCTCCAAAAACCCATTGATTCTGCCTAATGCTTTCCGGTTCCAGGGTCGTCGCAAGATGGACACTGGCAGCCAGCTCGGCGCAGGTCGCGGCGGCGGGGAGGCAGGGGCATCGGCCGACCAGCGACGACGACGACATGGACGCGCAGATGGCGGCGGTAGAGGCAGCGGGTCCGTCCGAATGGAGAAGGCTAGTGTGCATGCGGCTACGTGCACAGCAGGATTTGTTTGCAGGAAACTTAATTGCGAAATTTAAGTGCCAATCCTGCAAGAGAACCATTTAGACGCAGGACCAGGGCCAATCTAATGTCCATAAATAGCGAAAGAAAAGTCACAACTAAAAGAAAACTTGGACGCCCTACCAAATCAAAGCCTGCACAAATAATGCAGTATAGCTTTTTTTATTCAACCGGACGTGCCAGGCCCAGTTCGGGGAGCAGCAAGGTGGCCCGGGCAACCGGGCGTTCCTGGCCCAGTTTGGCAGTGGCGGTGGGACCAGGGCGCCTCAATCTTCACCGCCCCCCGCGTGTTCGCCCATGCACCATCGGCGCCGCCCCTGTCGCCTCAGGAGCCGGCGTCGCACCTCCTGTTGCAGCCGCCGCCGAGCCCCTAGGCCCCTAGACTGCTACCCTAGCAGCAGGAGTCCCTAATTTAATCATATAATTAATTATTTTGACGGTTAAATGGTCAAAAAACAGTATTGGCAAAAAAGTGTAGTGTAAGAAGACTCGCCTGGTAGATAGGCGATGGTAGGAGTGAAGTGAACCCTGGAATTAGCAACAAATTGGGAAATTCAGTGAATGTCCGAATTTGTGCTACTGACTGCGACATCGCAAATTGATTGCAAAGAAAAAGTGGTATTTAAGCTAACCTAGTATTCTATGATGTGGCAGTCTAGTAGCGGTATAGCAATCAGCAAAATACAAAAGGTACTTTCAATCAAACAAAGAACAAAGAAATGCATAGGCAGGTACAAAATTACCGTTACAATACGTTAACTTTCAACAAGGTTAAGACAAATAAACTACAAGAATATGATTTGAATTCAGTAAATATTACATTTAGTTGTGGTAGAAAACTAATGGAATAAGAATTAAACAGTAAAAATAGCTTGCCGTGTAACGGACATTGAAGGTCACGTACGATGACAAAGCAAGAACAAAGCAGAATCTAAAATCTAGGAAATACACATACAATTTAACCTACAATACTCACCCAAGTTTGGGGTTATCACCAGAAGTTATTTTTTACCTTAAATAAAGCTAGAATTTTATATACTATTTTTAGTGTAGAAATAGTACGTCCTCTCAGCTGACGATCAAAATGTCTCAGTCATTGTCTTGAAGTTAGGTTCGAGTTGAGGTCGCAGAGCAATCGCTGACAGGTTCACGCGCGATAGTTTACGAAGGTTGCTACGAAGATATTTTTGCAAATGAAAACAAATAATTAAATTAATATATATTTTATTGGAAATAATTCTATTTTAACAATATATCTATTGTGAGACCGTCAGGCGTTACATACCCCCTCTCTTTGGGTAGGATTTTTCCTAGGAAAAATCCACTGAATCTAGTTAACAAATACTTAAACATACATATACAATACACCCCATAAAGCAAATAGGTCTATCACTATATTCTCTATAGTTCCTTGCCACCAAACAGCCATCCCTAATACATAACTTCCATACATCACACTATCAGTCTCGCCACTAACACATTTAAAGTAAGTGCTACAGCCTCTATCAGAATGAGTACTTCTTTAATAGATTGAAAAATACTCGCAAATTACTAAAGATGGATCTAAATCTAATTGTCTCAAACATCATTCAATGTATAGAATATAGAAGGTACCCAACAACCTATCACTACGTTAGTGGTAGTGTAAGGTAGTAGGATTATTATCACTACGTTAGTGGTAGTATAATAAAAGAGCTATTATCACTACGTTAGTGGTAGTATAATAATGCCGCTCAATAAGAAGCGATTGACCGTAGGCTTATTTTCCGAGTTGACTCCGCTCGTTAGAAAAAGATTGTCCGAAGGCTTATTTTTCGAGTTGACTCCGCTCGATAGAATAATTACATATTATAGGTTATAATAAAATTTATAATATAGTATTAGACGTACAATATGCAAAGAAGGGAATAAAAATTAGAGACAATTTCAAACCAGTAGTAGTGGTAGTACGTTAAGTTTAATTAGAGAAAAAGAATTAAATTTTAGTAATACAAAATTAATTTTCGCGTGTATAATAGAGAAGCTATTTATGAAGACAACAGTATGTAGGTTATCAACTCGCATAATTAGTAAATTTTATATCCTTTACATGCCAAGTTCCCAAATCATTACCTTGCATATCTTCTAAATGGTAAACTAGTGGAGACTTTTCTTTCGCTATTTATGGACATTAGATTGGCCCTGGTCCTGCGTCTAAATGGTTCTCTTGCAGGATTGGCACTTAAATTTCGCATTAAGTTTCCTGCAAACAAATCCTGCTGTGCACGTAGCCGCATGCACACTAGCCTTCTCCATTCGGACGGACCCGCTGCCTCTACCGCCGCCATCTGCGCGTCCATGTCGTCGTCGTCGCTGGTCGGCCGATGCCCCTGCCTCCCCGCCGCCGCGACCTGCGCCGAGCTGGCTGCCAGTGTCCATCTTGCGACGACCCTGGAACCGGAAAGCATTAGGCAGAATCAATGGGTTTTTGGAGAGCGAACAGCAGAGTGCCAAAATTATCTTCACAATTAGAATGGAGCGAATGGGGGCCTTCTGTGTTTGTGATCAAAAGTGATTTAAAAGAGCACTGAAATGCATATGCGTCCGGTTGGTTATACCAATGATTCAACGAGCGACAACGATGTCCGTCAGGATGGCGGGTGATGATGGTATATTAGGTTTTATTTATAATAGGGGATTCAGTACTGTTTAGGTACCATTTTGATACCTATATATAAAAAATAGGTACCTGTTAGTTTACGAAAATATCGTTATATGAAAGTGTGCCCGCCAACCTGATGTCAGAATGGCACGTATGCAATAGAATCGAATCGAACAAGTGGCAATCGAGTAGCTATATTTTAGTACTATTTAGTACCTTT
>JARACY010006670.1:0-15507 GCA_029255725.1 Scrobipalpa atriplicella
ATGTCGGGTGCTGTAGTCGCGTCCTTAGAGCAACACGGCCTTCCGGGCGAGCGGAAGGCCGTGTTGCTCTAAGAGTCGCGTCAGTCGGTCCGTGTGCACCCACCCTTACCTCCCCATTCTCCAGCCACACGCATGAATAAAGTATGCGTTGTGAAAGGCCGTATGCACACAAGCTGATGCTGCCTGAAGATGTTTGCTGGTACCTTCGTATCCTGATGAGATAGCGTGTGATACATCTAACACGCCTTCAGGGTGATTCAGCTCCTTATCTCGAAGGTTTTACTTGTGCTTAAGGTATTCCCTTGTAGCTGTTTCACAAGGGACGTTTCATAAATCTACAATCCATGCTGGCTGGACTGGGAGCGACAAAAAGCATAGAATGTACCAGCTGCATCTTATCCAGATTACTGATGAAAGCTAGTAAAAGAGTCATTGCGGTTTTATGTGTTTTTTGATAACAAATCAAAAATTTTAACCGCAGACCGAGCGTTCCAATAGAAAAAAACATATTTTTATAGGGGTAAAAAGCTGTCTATGATATAATTTAGGCTCGTATTTATAAAGCGATCTCAAGATTGAGAGCAACATTGAGTGCGGATTTGACAGGCGATTTTGTACTGGAATGACATTTCTGATACGAACTCAAACTCGCTGTCACTCTTGAGAGCTGATTATAAATACGGGCCTTAGTCTTCGTCGATTACCCACCTAGCTGTGCAAAAGTAAACAAAACCAGTCCATCAGTCTGTTTTTGAATTTGTTCAAAACAAACTAAAACATAATCTTTCTCTTCATAATATTTTGTAAAGATCACCATTTCACATGTTTATCTAGCAATATAATCTGTCATTATGAATCATCTATTATTTCGTGTTAATATTCTTGTTTATGTTAATTTTTATCGATAAGGATTTTCCGGTTGTCGATAGAGAAGAAATGAATTATTGAACTGGCTAGGCTGGCTAAGGAACAGTTAGATAAATACATTTAAAGTCACGCCTTTATCTCGTACGGGGTGCGCAGAGAGTCATCACTCAATCAGCCTTGTAAAACGCGAAGGTATGTACGATGGAGCGAGCTCACCCAGAAGATGCCTGTTATGGCACTGGCACTCTCACGCAGCGACGGAATACAGCAAGCTGTTTGGCGCTAAATCAATAAATCTTGACTAAAATGTTCATCTGTCACTGTTTATCCTGAGAGAACAGAAAGTGACATCAACACAGAAAGTCATGCTCTCCACGAATCGATGGCAATATCTAGTTTGTAAGTAAGCTAATCAAATCAAAGGTAAGCTAAAAAAAAACCCGTCTATTTTTTTTTTTTTTAAATCTCACTATTGTAGGGCTGCTGTAAGAAATTTCTTTAAGCAGTGCCTGTTGTGTCTTGTTTCTTTTTATTTGTATTTTATGTTCTATATTGTGTACAATAAATTGTTAAATAAATAAATAAATTGTTTTGTTTTTGATTTCTAGCATGAATTCTAAAGCTTTCAATTATTTTGCATGTTTCTATTCAACGAATTTATAAAGTTAATATTTTATTTCTAAAGGTAAAATAACATGTCTCGTGCAGAAAACCAATTTACGCATATTTATTACATTTACAACCATAATTTGGATGTTCATAAAAAATAATTACTATTACCTACCTACTTAAATTACAAAATGCGTCACTTTGTGAAATAGGTTAATTTATATACAAATTCATACAAGTATATATAGGTCTAGGGGCACAA
Organism: Scrobipalpa atriplicella; assembly: GCA_029255725.1. Classification (NCBI taxonomy): domain Eukaryota; kingdom Metazoa; phylum Arthropoda; class Insecta; order Lepidoptera; family Gelechiidae; genus Scrobipalpa; species Scrobipalpa atriplicella. The sequence goes on from JARACY010006670.1 coordinate 1,739, forward strand.
TGAAAGGAACAAACTGAATTCTACTCGGCTTGAAATTAAAATTACCAATTTGTTTGATTCATTACCGTGGACGAATAAAACAAAGAGGACTGATAACCTCCCTTATAAACTGCGTACACCGCTACTTAGCAGTGCCATCTATTTGCATTAGCGAAATATTGTGTAAACATAATATGTATTTTAATTCAGATGTTTTAAACAGCATTTCTCATTGTGTATTTCTACTTTAAAAATCATAAAAGTTAATTTGGTTCAAGTTGTAATCGATTTTTTTCAATTTAATGACCTATATTTACAACGGACTCTTCGAGCAATATGCCAGCGCCGTCTAGGTTTTGCTCGTATTTTGACCTTATTATCGAGTATCGAGGTACGCTCTCTAGTATGGCGGTTAGCAGTCCTCTAGAGTAGTTAGTCCATGATTAATTACACAGCCGCGACGATACAATTCAAACTTATTTCATTCTGACCAGTCAAGTTTAATCATATCAGCACCCTTCTCTGCAACCATCAAAGTTGCTGCCATAGTATTAGCTCTTACAATAGTAGGTATTACACTTGCATCTATAACCCTAAGGTTTTTCACAGATTTCACTCTTAATCTTTCATCGACAACAGCATCAGGATCATCTTTAGAACCCATTTTATTTGTTCCTACTGCATGATACAATGTGCCAGTTAAATGTTTAGCAATACATTTTAAAAAGTCATCACTGGATTTGTCTAATTGTTTGCAAGCGTCTATGTCTATCCAATGTAACTTTAAACCAATATTTTTGAATGATTCTGTATCCTTCAGTTTTAAAGCCATTTTTATACCTTTTACAAGTACATCTAAATCTTCTTCTTTGTCTAGATAATTCGCTTTTATTGCAATGTTATCTTCCTTTAAAATTATTTCGCCTCTCGATTTGGGCTGAAGTAAAGTAATGTATACTATAACAATTAAATTATTTTTGTTTAGTTCATTGAATGAGTTGTAAAATTGTTCAGAAAAGCGGTGGTTCACAAATATGTCTACTATGTTTGATTGGTTAGGATAAACAACAATGAAATGGTTTTGTATATCAGCTGTTTCAGATTTCAGATCTGTTGTATTAAGAAAAGCAACTACTCTTTGAGGTCTCAAATCTGAAAGAGGGCCTTTATTTTCCGTGAAATATTCGTAAAAGTTTTTAAATATATTTGGGAGTGAATTCCCATCATCACTACTGTCCATTTTGAAAAATATAGGTGCAAAAATATGGTCTTGTAAATTTTTGCCGACAGGTAAATCCACTTTTGTATTTTCTTTGAGGATATCTTTGGGCCCAATACCAGATTTGAGAAGTATTTCAGCAGAATTTATAGTGCCTGCTGATAAAATTATCTCTTTAAGTGCCTTGACTTCAAAAACTTTTGACCTATTTGTATTTGAGTAAAATTTCACAGCTTTAGCAATGCTGTTATCTATTACTATATCTTCAACGTTCACGTTTTTAAGTACTGTTAATCTGTGGTTATTATTGACGGGTTTCAAGAAGGCATTAAAGCTGCTATACCTCTTTCCATTTTTCGTTGTTGTCGACGCTACGCCTACACCAATCTTTTTAGGTCCATTAAGATCATCGACGATTGCTACTCCTATTTCTTTGTTAGCTTCAAGAAAAACTGTTTCTATTGGATGTTTATCCTTGTTATACTCAAGATTGATATTATTTCGACTGACGTTACTTATTTTTGTGACTTCATTAACAAAGTATTTCTTAACCTTTTCAAAATTCCAATCTTCATGCCAACTATCGTAGTCATGTTTATTTCCCACTATGTAGTACATTCCATTGATACTGCTGGTTCCTCCAAGTACTTTTCCTCGTGGCCAAAAGCATCTCTGCATTTTGTAATTTAGACAAGCCTTATCCTGTGGTTCAGTTCGAAAGTTCCAGTCTTCTTTAGTTCCATAGTTGTTTATGAAAAGAGCTGGTATCTGAAATTGGGAAGAAAATAGAAACACTTTAACATAATTGTTAGATTTGCCAATAGCGAGAAATCTAATGGCCCAAAGATTAGTAGCCAGGAAAAAATACACGTGATAATAAATTGGTCAAGTTTCCGTGCTTCGGAAGTTATGTTTCGCCGTCAATCCCAGTTGCTGTCTCTGATATGGTTGTAACACTATTTTAAAGAACTTTAGGCGGCTTAAAATCTTTGACTGCAGGGTTCATGGGATCAACAAACCGTAAGAAAAAAGAAGAAGGTGAGAAAAAATGTGTTGGTTTATGGCCCGTATTTATAATCAGCTCTCAAGAGTGACAGCGAGTTTGAGTTCGTATCAGAAATGTCATTTCAGTACAAAACGACCTGTCAAATCCATACTTAATATTGCTCTCAATCTTGAGATCGCTTTATAAAAACGAGCCTATGTTTCACTTACTTCAGTCCCAATAGTAGGGTTTCCACCAGCTTCCAGCACCAACACCGTCCAATCCTCAACCTCCAGAAGTCTGTTCGCCACGAGGGATCCAGCTGTGCCTGCACCAATGATCACGAAGTCATATGTGCCTGCTGAGGAATAAACATTGCATAAGTCATATGTGCCTGCTGAGGAATAAACATTGCATAAGTCATATGTGCCTGCTGAGGAATAAACATTGCATAAGTCATATGTGCCTGCTGAGGAATAAACATTGCATAAGTCATATGTGCCTGCTGAGGAATAAACATTGCATAAGTCATTGTGCCTGCTGAGGAATAAACATTGCATAAGTCATATGTGCCTGCTGAGGAATAAACATTGCATAAGTCATATGTGCCTGCTGAGGAATAAACATTGCATAAAAGATACCTATCAGCACTGTGCTGCTGTGCCCATACCTTTTTTCCACCATGTTACTTTTTATAATTTTGTTTGTTTGTATTATGTTTTGTACATGTTCTGTTTTTGTTTGTATGTCTATTGTTTTGTAAATGTTTGTGAATGTATGTAATTTTGTTTGTAAATGTGGAAAATAAATATATTTGAATTTGTAGAAAAAGACTAACAGTTACTTTTATAAATTAAATAAATAAATATCAAATAACCCTCAATTTCTTCCATGCTGGACTGGGAGCGATCGAAAAACATAGAATGCGCCAGCTGCATCTCCTCTCAGGATTGCTGTAAAAACCAGCTAAGAGATTTGAGGGTTTCAGTGTTTTGTAATTTAGGCGATGGGCTGACAACCTGTCACTACAGAAATACACAGATATATCTGAAAAACTTTCAATACTTGTCAGACGTGGCGCAACGACCTATCTAGGTAATTGACGCTCTGCCTACCCCGTTAGGGATAAAGGCGTGACTATATGTATGTATGTTTAACCCTCAATATTCGTCAGATGCTGGGCTATGACTACGTGGGCAGGAACTCGCACTCTTTCTACCCCGTAAGGGATATAATAGGCGTGACTTTTGGTACTATGTCAAGTTCTTGGTGCAAATTATATCTATGACATTTACAGAATTTTATGACATTATTAGTAGGTATGATATGAATTGGATACCTAACATTTTGTATGAGTAAGAAACACGTCTTGTTGAAAAAGTACCTGCTAATCTTTCCAGGTCCTCATCATTATAGTCTTCAAACACATCAGGTGCGACCAAGCATTGGGCTGCTAAAATTGTTTGAACTGCGTTGAACATAAGCGAGCCTGTGGTTTGGAAGCCCTGCGCCAGCAATGATGGCAAGCTTGGGTCGTAGCAATCCATTGTAAAACTGAAAAATAAAATTTGATTTTAAAAAGATACAATCTTTTCCTTCCTTCCTTCCTAGCCTTTTTCCCGTATTTCACGGGGTCGGCTACCTACTATAGGGGATTTGAACGAGGGTACTGGTTTTTACACAGAGCGACTGCCATCTGACCTCCGCAACCCAGAAGGGAAACATGACCCAATCCTAGATTAGGTTACACACAACTTTTGAATGTCTTCGTAGGTGTGTGCAGGTTTCCTCACGATGTTTTCCTTCACCGCAAAAGCGCCGAATAAACGTACATATGTTTGAAAACTAAAAAACTCATTGGTACGTGGTGGGATTCGAACCACGACCTCCTGCACAGAAGGCTGCGGTACAATCTTTTTGGTTTTCAATATTAATATGAATGTTGTAATGATTTTGATTCATCATCATCATCAGCCAGTCCACTGCTGCAATGGCGGCAGAGGCCTATCCTCTCCCATGGCACGCTACTCAGCTCGGTCTTCAGCCGTTCTCATCAAATTTCTGCCCGCTTTCTTACGAATATCATCGGCCCATCTTCAGGACGTCCTACACTACGTTTGCCTTGTGGTCTCCACTCTTGAACTCGTCTGCCCCAACGGCCATCGGTTCTACGATAGATGACCAGTCCATGATTTTGATGATCGCAACGAAATCCTTACTGATCTACCTAAAGTCTTTTATAGTAGTACCTATGTTCAGGGGAAGAAACGATATTCACATTCAATATTCTTTAGAACACTCTGAATCCACCACAGCAAAATTACACATACAAATAGTTACATAAACACTACACAACAAAAATAAAAAAAATCTATTTGCAAATACTTGGAAACCGAATAATAGGTTCACAAATTCATAATTGGAAATAATACAAGCGGTTGCGACCTACGACATATCTTCGCAGACTGGACAAAATTGTTTACATATTTTTTGATATGCGAATGGTCATTGTCGCTTGTTCGTAGAGTTATGTAGCGTATAGAGCTGTCAAATATTTAAGTAGAGTTGGTGTGAAAAGAGAACAGGCATATAGAATTTGAGGGCGCGCATTTGTATTTAATTAACTGTCGCTTGGTCGTGTGGGGTATAAGCCCAGGTCTTTAACCTTAACCTTCTTCATTAAATTTTGGAAGTTTTAGGTCAACCGTGGGTTAATTAATACAAATATGCGCCCTCAAATTCCATGTCTGTTCTCTTTTCGCACAGACTCTATATGTAATTTTTCACAATTTTATATGTTGTTTAAAACGTCTTATTCTTAAATGCTGGACTGGGGGCGATAGAAAAACTTAGAATATTCCAGCTGCCTTTCCTCCCAGGCATGCTGTAGAAATCAGCAAAAGGGATTCGAGGGTTACAGTGTATTGTAATTTAGGCGATGGGCTGATAACCGGTCACTACAGTCTAAAATTTCCCCTCAATTTTGTGAGACGGCGTTTAACAGATTTATTTTTGCCCGCTCATAATAATTCCTTCGACTTTTTTCTAAGTATTCGTAGGTCTATGCCATTGAGTCATTCGTATCTACATACGTTACCAAAGGTTAACTGTATACAATTAGATTCAATTACCATTCCACTCTCTACTCTTCATACACTAAAAGTACGGAATATGTATTTTGTATAGGTTTTCCCAATTACAATAGATTATTAACCCTCGGTAAATTGGGGAAATTGTTTATACACGTCGAAGTTTCTTTAGGGGTTGATTCTAGCCATGAAAGTGAACAACAACTGTATCATCATCATCAGCTCATATACGTCCCCACCAAGGGGCTCGAGCCCACCCTGAATTAGCGCGATCGGGCCTTAGTCGACCTCGTGGGCCCTTACGGATTGGTCGACTACACACACAATCATTAAATTTCTTCATAGGTGTGTGCAGGTTATTATTAGGTTAGTATTTTCCCACTTCCATGCTGGACTGGGAGTGATAGAAAAACATAGAATGTGCCAGCTGCATCTCCTCCCGGGCATGCTGTAAAAGTCAGCTAAGGGATTTGAGAGTTTCAGTATTGTAATTTAGGCGATGGGCTGACGACCTGTCACAAATATCAATATACTATCTATCTGGAATAACCCTCAAAATTTGTCAGACGTGGCGGTACGACCTTTGTTTAGGTCGTTTACGCTCTGCCTACCCCATTAGGGATAAAGGCGTGATTATATGTATGTATGTAAAAGCGCAGAAATATGACTCTATTGAAAATCTAACACAAGCATATATGAAAAGGAAAACAGAACCGTCATGTACAAGAGAAAAGACAGACAAAGACTGTTGAACCCTCATCAAAGTCGGTAGAGTTTGACAGTTTGTACCTACCATCGATGAATGTATACCGGGTGTAAGGGACAGCGAAGGTACCGCAAACTTAGGCCCGTATTTATAAACATCTCTCAAGAGTGACATCGAGTTTGAGTTCGTATCAGAAATGTCATTCCAGTAAAAAATTACCTGTCAAATCCGCACTCAATATTGCTCTCAATCTTGAGATCGCTTTATAAATACGAGCCTTATTGCTCAGTTAACGAAACTAAGCAACTTTCTTTGCTAGGCTTTTTTTCGGGAAATGAAAAAAATTATTGGTTTTCCTTTACAAATTGTGTGATCGAGAAAGTTAAAAAAGAAACAATTCCTGAAAGAATTTCCTGTTGAAAGTTGTTCAGTTTCGTTGACTAGTTCAGTCGAGCAATCCCTATAAGTTTGTGGTACGCTGGCTGTCCCTTATACCCGTCATGTATACGTGTACGTTTGTATTTCTTCTTTTCACGTCAAAACGGATGTCATATTTTGCATGAGAAAATATGACAAAATAAATTCAGAGTGAAAAAAGATTTTCTTGTTTTCAGTTCAGTAATGCAGCGGCCGTAGGTATGGAAGGAACCAAATTTACTTCCATGCTGGACTGAAAGTGATAAAAAGATAAACTGCATCCGACTTTTTTTCTTTAAAAAGCAGAGTATAGGTATATTGGTTTGATATAAACTATGTATACGATAGTGACTCTAGTGCAATATTCATTATATACAGTAAAGCCGTTGATGATCTGCCTACCCTGTGAGATATTAAGGCGTATTCGTGTGCTGTAACTTATGAATGAAGTAGCACGTTAGTAATATTAAAAAAAAACCATTTTGTTTAATTTTCAGTTTAAAAGGTTCAAAAATGTCACCATCAGCATGACTCAATGAATATCTTCTAAGTACCTATAAGTTAAATATTTCTGATATTTTGCTGAAAACAATAACATTGTATTGTGAACACGTTAAACGATGTTATGAAATTTTTGTCCCCGTACCACGTTTCCATTGGGCGCTTTTCCACTAGACGGCACGTCACCGGCTACGGTGCATGACCACCTCATCAGACAATTTGTATGAAAAAGCCATTTTTTTTATTGCCTGAAAGAATTTCCATTTTTCTTCTCAAAACGTATGTTTGATTATTTTTTAATTAATTTAAGAGCAGACATAGAGGAATTAAAATTATACTATGTAGTAGTATAGTATAGCTAAATTAGACAGAGACGGATGCCAATGTAATGATGACAGGAGACACTTTTTTTTTCTTTTGCCAGAAATAATGTTGATTTTCCGTTTGCATTATTTTTAGCTCTCAGCGTCTCGGGTCCAAGCACAAATAGTATTTTAACAATCCATCAGTCTGTAGAAACTCCATAGTAAAAAGTTTTGTGATGTTTTGTATGAAAACGATTCCTCATTGTTAGAGAATAGGAACCAAAATCTTCAAAAAATAATCCCGATTTTAGTATGGAAGTGCCGACTCTTAAACGTAGTGATTTTATATCCTCTTTACAATCCACCGCATTGGATGCAATAACTGCGGTACACATAACAATGGAAACGCGCACCTCGGTGATTTATGTCTCCTCAGTGTTGCCCGCGTTATATTTAATTATTCCCCGCAGTTCGACGAGTCACTGTAATTATGCGACGTCAACAGAACACGGAACAACTAGAAATGACTAATGCAAATGCGTGTACCTATTAGAAGAAGCTAGGTTTTGGAAATTTAGGTTCATGATTTTTAAATCATGATTCTCTTAAGTAATTACGTTACTTAGGCTCGTATTTATAAAGCGATCTCAACATTAAGATCAATATTAAGTATGGATTTTTGACAGGTCGTTTTTTACTGAAATGACATTTATGATACGAACTCAAACTCGCTGTCACACTTGAGAACTGTTTATCAATACGGGCCTTAGGTACTTACTTTTTTACTTAAGATAATCATCCCAAGACAATCCTTGAGTTACTTAATAGGAGCAAAAATAAATTTAGTTTCCTGACTCACGGTTTAAATCTTTTATAATGATGTGAAAATACACTTTTATTTGTGAAAAATATTGCAAACATCAATGAAACTCCGATGTTTGGAAACACTTGACGTTTACAATAATTTCATTCATAAAATAATAAAACATTTTGAGTTTTATCCTAATGCTTCTATATCGTTTGAAAGTTTTTCTTCCTGAATGTTTAATACAAAACAAAATTGAAACTATGTATTTAGGTAGGTACATATACAAGTTTGCAACTATTGGGACTGGTGTAGATAATGTGTAAGTAAACGGCAGACTTCTAAAAAATCATAGCCTTTTGAATTTAAGGTAGAATTTTTGATGCGCGGACTATAAATACTTAAGTCCAGTTAATTGCTTCAAACTATAGTAGGTACAAGTGAACTAAATCAGTGACACCTAAAGATTTTGCTTGCCACTTCTATTTTCCAATTTCTATGCCTTTTCTGACGTAGGTTGTGCAAATTTTAATAAGTTTTTCATTAGTAGACAATATTTTACACACCCGAAATTTTCATCAAATATATTATTATAAAATAGTACCTAAGGCAGCCTAGGATAAAATATCTAGGATAACAGCTCTATTAACCTAATTTATTTACAAAACTCAACTGCTTGTATTTGGCTGTTACTGCTCTGCCTACCCCGCAAGGGATATGTAATATCTTCAAAAACCCAAAGAGCAAAACAAAATTTTAGGTAGCTTAAACTTTCCTCACAGATTCACAATTAGTCCAAATGACTTCAAAAACTACAAACAATAGTTCTTATTCCTATAGCCATAAGAGCTAGAGTCGCACTTATCTAACCTGTTACAATGGATTTACAAAATGGCGGATTTTTATTTCATTTTAACATGAAAACATCATTGTGTGTAGAGTTATTTGACAAGTCCACTCATAAATAGAGATTACTGTGCGATAAGTATGGTTCTGAATAACTTTGAGCAATTTTTTTTCGGGAATTTATTTGTTTTTTGATATTTCACATTGAATTCTATTTTTGTATATAACAGTAACATTTTGTGGTCTAATGTTTTAAGTCGAAGCTTTTTATTTGGAAGTCAAGGGTTTAAATCTCAAGGGGTATAAGTTGATATTATTATGTTAACTAGACTCATTGAATAGATTCTAACATTGAGTAAATACCCCAGTTTGTATGGAAAACACGCAGTGTCAAATATACTGAAAACGCTTCTCCGAGCGTAGGAGCGGGATCTGCTAACCTGCGCACGGAAGCGTGTGTTTCATACTAAGACAAAGTTCGGACAATGAGAAACACGCTTCCGCGCGCGGGCTAGCAGATCCCGCTCCTACGCGCGGAGAAGGACACGTAATGTCGTTAAACCTGGTCGTTATTTATATCAGAATAATGAACCACGTAACACATTTTTTTAACACCCTGTATAAAAGCCCCGGTATAATCTTAAGGGGCTTACTTTATCCAACTTCGGTAACTCCTGGCGTGAGGCAATCAGAAAAGCATTAATTTTCAGAAAAACAATATTGACTTTGATTTTATTATGGTTTTACTATAACACCACAACTGATTGGTTGCGGACTGTCGAGTACACAAGAGCTAGTGCAAAGGAAGTGAAAAATTCTACTTCGCTCATTAAAATAATCAATAACACATAGTTACAAAATTTTTCTTTTTAAAATTTTCCGGTTTTTTTTTTCACTTTTCCTTTAGTATTTGATACAGTGAATTTAAGGCTCGTATTGATAAACAGTTCTCAAGTGTGACAGCGAGTTTGAGTTCGTATCAGAAATGTCATTTCAGTACAAAACGACCTGTCAAATCCATACTTAATATTGATATCAATGTTGAGATCGCTTTATAAATACGAGTCTAAATCTATTAGCCGTTTCTATCTATCAGCTTTTGTTTCCCGTACACAGCTTTTTGGTATTTTATGTGAGGGTAGGTGCATTTTTACGAATATAACACAGTTTTGCAAGAAAATCATTGAAAAGATCATTTTTGGCTGCTTTCGAAAAGTAAATATTTTTTATGGTATTAATTTTTTGTACTTTTCTTCAAAATTACACATTTGCCACCATATCTCCAAAACTAAAGCTGATAGATGAAAACGATTTTTATTTTCAGAGTCAAGATGCCATAATGTCTACATGAAAGCTAATTAACCGTCTGGAAAAAAATCTTTGTAACTATGTGTAATTAATACCTAGGTACTTAGGTCACACTTTTTCTTTTCTTCTCTCGAGTGGATGAAGGGATGATGTCATGCCATGGTATCAGAGATTTTCATCCACCATGAACACCAAAGATAGCGACTGAAGCCGGACTAACGTGCCCTACGAAGCACGGTGTCTTCTTACTTTGAGCACAATATCTCGTATAAAACATTCAAAAAGCGCAACAAAAGAGTGGAACTTCTACCATAAATAACATACTATGGCTCGTATTTATAAAGCAATCTCAAGATTGAGAGCAATATTAAGTATGGATTCTGATACGAACTCAAACTCGCTGTCACACTTGAGAGCTGATTATCAATACGGGCCTATGTTCTCCAAATGACCATAATCCTATAATTATCATGAATTTAGTAGTGTCGCCGGGCACTTATTTATAATGTCACAAACAAACATAAAACTTTACTCTTTTTAATATTAGCATTGACGACAATCACTTTTCGGTACAATACTGTTAATTATTATCATTCCAAGTCCTAAAGCAAATTACAAAAGCAAATGAAATCGGACATTACGCCTATCATTTCAAACGTGATTTCAATCTCTTTTTATCTCCCCAATTTACTTTTTCACCCCATAAACCGTTCCACTTTCGCGTTCGGGTGTACCGTCAGCAACTTTGTGATTGATTGCAGCTTAAGCAAACTCTCAAATTACTGCTTAATCGAATCCAAATCTATACCTCCTTCCAAACTATCTAGCCAGATCGTTAATTCAACCATAAATCCTTCGAAATCAGCCTTTAGCGGGCGAAATCAAACAGTTAAACGTCTCATTGCGAGGATTCTCGTATTCCAAGTCAAGTCACAGCCATTTCCCTGTAAAGTATACTATTAATTATACAACGTGTAACAGAAAGGGTATATGCATCGAGAAATGTGTGAATCTACCCATGAAACTGAACAACTTTCCCTAAGGAACATAGGTTGAAACACGAAAAAAAATAATTGACTTCTCATACTAAATACGCTGTCAGCTGATGCATTTAGTATGAAAGGTCACGATATTTTTTTCGTTTTTCGACCTATGTTTCTTAGGGAAAGTTGTTCAGTTTCATGGGTAGATTCACACATTTCTCGATGCATATACCCTTTCTGTTACATCCTGTATACCGCCAGTTGATGACGGGTGGGTTGGCCACTAACCTTGGCAAAAGCCTAATCTAGAACTGGGTCTGGTTTCCCTTCTGGTTTGCGGAGGTCAGATGGCAGTGGCTCTGTGTAAAAACCAGTACCCTCAGTAACCAGTATAAGGCTAGGGAGATGATGAGTTCATCATGGGTCAAAAAAGATCACTGTATATCGCGGTGTAGCGAATGAGTACCTATGATGGTAATGTCTAGCATCAAACTGTTCAGTCTGAAAAAAGTAACTGAAAATAACTGTAACACACTAATTCACTGTTTTCAGTTTCCGCCTCAAGAACATAAAACATTGTGTCAAACATTTTGGACATGTTGATACGTTTATCACTCGATTCTAGAGCCACATATTTTTTCAAAATTCTGTACTTTAAGTGCTCTAGAATCGTTAGATTTTTTGTCCCAATAGCAAATACTAACATATTACATTCCACATTCGAATAAGTAATCCTAACTATTGGGTTTTCTATTTTGTAGTACTTATTTAATCCTAGTAAATAACAGAAAAAGAACAAAATTGGCATGACATAAAAACTTTTTTTATAAAATGTAGATTTCTTATTTTCACAAAGTGGCGCTAGCATCACAACACAACCCTCTCAAGTCCAGTCCCCTTGTCGTGGCGAGTTGACATTAACAAAAAAAAACATCGGTCGGGTCAAACATTAACCCAAATGTGAGTACAGCTTCTTTGCACGCAAGCGTATGACCGTAGGTTCAGCTAAGTGAAACTTTGATGGCATTCATAGAATCACGCCTTCATCACTAATGGGGTAGGCAGAGCGTCAACGACCTAAACTAAGGTCGTTCCGCCACTTCTGACAATTTTTGAGGGTTATAATAATAATCCTATAATTCACTTTAATTACATCAGCTAACACACTATTACACATTCACACTGCACGCACACACACACGTCTGGTAGCACATTTTTTTGTATTTTTTTTGTAGTATTTCTTTTTCTCACTTTTTCGGTTTTCTTCAAAATTTGGTAACATTAATACTTTACTCAAAACATTCTTAACCTACCTAAATTTTGTTTTTAAAATGTTAAACTTCGTAACTGGCTATATTAGTTTCTAAGATCTGCATATTGTTATTTAAGAATATGTGCTGTGAAGTTTACAATAAAGATAAATAAAATAAATAAATAAATAAATAAAATAAATAATAATAACCGATGATTATGTATATTGCTATAGTGAAGGGTTGTCAGCCCATCGCCTAAATTGCAATACACTGAAACCCTCGATTCTCTTAGCTGATTTTTACAGCATGCCCGGGAAGAGATGTTTTTTTTATCACTCCCAGCCCAGCGTGGAAGTAGATTAGACCAGATTTTCAACTTATTAGAAAATTATGTCTTACTTGGCAGAGCGTCAATGTTTTACTAGATTTCCATCAGTCCGTCCATTTAGGGGGATTTTTCAATAGTACCTACTATGTCTTGTTTAACTGTAATGATGGGTCAAAAATGCAACACATTGATACCTTCGGATTCTTCTACTGGCTCTTATACAATGCGCCAGAAATCAGCATAATATAAAAATCTAGCAACTATTACCTGGTAATACGAACATCTTATCTAACCTATATGTAGGTACAATCGCGAAGAAAAGTAGTTAATATCGGTAAAAGTCCGCACACCCGCTGGGAGAGTTTGCCGTTCTGTCACAATCAATCACAAAGTTGCTGACGGTACACCCGAACGCGAAAGTGGAACGGTTTATGGGGTGAAAAAGTAAATTGGGGAGATAAAAAGAGATTGAAATCACGTTTGAAATGATAGGCGTAATGTCCGATTTCATTTGCTTTTGTAATTTGCTTTAGGACTTGGAATGATAATAATTAACAGTATTGTACCGAAAAGTGATTGTCGTCAATGCTAATATTAAAAAGAGTAAAGTTTTATGTTTGTTTGTGACATTATAAATAAGTGCCCGGCGACACTACTAAATTCATGATAATTATAGGATTATGGTCATTTGGAGAACATAGGCCCGTATTGATAATCAGCTCTCAAGTGTGACAGCGAGTTTGAGTTCGTATCAGAATCCATACTTAATATTGCTCTCAATCTTGAGATTGCTTTATAAATACGAGCCATAGTATGTTATTTATGGTAGAAGTTCCACTCTTTTGTTGCGCTTTTTGAATGTTTTATACGAGATATTGTGCTCAAAGTAAGAAGACACCGTGCTTCGTAGGGCACGTTAGTCCGGCTTCAGTCGCTATCTTTGGTGTTCATGGTGGATGAAAATCTCTGATACCATGGCATGACATCATCCCTTCATCCACTCGAGAGAAGAAAAGAAAAAGTGTGACCTAAGTACCTAGGTATT
>JARACY010006671.1:0-15498 GCA_029255725.1 Scrobipalpa atriplicella
TCTAAGTAGGTACATACTTTGAATTTCATTTATGAATCTCTGAAGCAAATAATTTATTTCAACATAAAAATCCCCTACAAAGTGACAAACACTTGAGAACACAATTCAAAAGCCAATCATTGAACCTGTTTTCCCAACGAATAAACAAAATCGCCGTGAAGCCAAAACATAAATAGCATTAAACCAGGGAAGGTCCCATATGAATATCAATTTGTTGCCTTCGCGACAGAGCGTCATTAAATTAGCGTCCAAATTGAATCACAACTGCGACAACCTTGCCGTGCCGGCGCGAACAAACTTTACCTCCTATTAATTTACAAAACATCTCCGCCAAACTAAATCCACACAAAAATAATCCTTAGGTGGTTAGCCCAAGATCTTACTTCCTACAGCCCAAACCCAACTCTGTTCATTATTTTTACATGTCATTGTGCAAGTGACATGACATGACACGGCTGTAGGAAGTAAGATCTTGGGCTAACCACCTAAGGATTATTTTTGTGTGGATTTAGTTTGGCGGAGATGTTTTGTAAATTAATAGGAGGTAAAGTTTGTTCGCGCCGGCACGGCAAGGTTGTCGCAGTTGTGATTCAATTTGGACGCTAATTTAATGACGCTCTGTCGCGAAGGCAAACAAATTGATATTCATATGGGACCTTCCCTGGTTTAATGCTATTTATGTTTTGGCTTCACGGCGATTTTGTTTATTCGTTGGGAAAACAGGTTCAATGATTGGCTTTTGAATTGTGTTCTCAAGTGTTTGTCACTTTGTAGGGGATTTTTATGTTGAAATAAATTATTTGCTTCAGAGATTCATAAATGAAATTCAAAGTATGTACCTACTTAGAAATTTACTTCATAATGAAAGGAAAAATACATCTGTCCAATAAATATCACACCTTTAAGGAGTAAGCACAGCCACAGCGGCTTGATCAAAAAAGATATTTTATTTCTTAGAACTATCTTCAAATACTCGTTGATCTTCACCGGAAATCTCCAGTCTCTCTTCTCGGAACTCTCAGTCTTAGTTCAGTTGTAGGTCAATATTCGCGCACCCCGTCTTGTTCCCAGCTGCGCGGGCGCACAACGAGATGATTGGCCGCCTTTGTCAGTGTCATTACACCCTCGTTATTCAATTCAACAATTGCTGCGTACGCGAGAAGAGTCTCCTTGTTTCGTTCTATTGAGGCTAATCTGTTGTCTCTTCCTTGAAGATTTTCCGCTCTATGTTCTTCTGTTTCTATCTATAAACAGATATACCATAGACGCCATTGGATGTGTTATTACGCCCTCTTTATTCAACAAAAAAGAGTTCGTCTGCCTGGAAGATATTCTGCTGTCTGGGTTAGAAAATCCTTAAAAATGACGAGGACGACAAACCAAACTGCACATTGACGCTCATGATAACTGCAATAAAAAGCAAAATGGTCCAATAAGGAAAATAAATGGTCGATACCTATTTGCGCACTCACCTGTTAACATAATATACTTACAAATCTGAATAAAGAAGAAGTATATCAATCACCCCACCCTATCAACGTAATAAACATCGAAATCATTCGACAAATCTTCCAAAAATGCAATAAGAGCTCCCAGTAAACATCAAAGCAGCCTGAAGACAGCGTAAAACGCGTGTGCATTCAGAGGGTATTTAGGAGCTCAGACTCGCTGTAAGGTGCAGATAAACCGGCCCAGAATAATCCGCTTTGTGTAAAAATGTCCCCTCACACCCCCCCTCCCATGCCACACACCCCCGCACCCCGCTGGGACTTTATTAAAAAGCAAGTAATCCCAACTAGTGGACTGGGTAACGCGATTACAGTAACAACTCAATATGGTGATATGAAATTGAATTTAAATCCGTCTGTGTCGAGTTGATGACACCGACACTGGTATGTTTAAAGTATTGATATAGAGTTCATGGTATTGGTATGGACTGATAAAATTGTTAATCCATAAATATGTACTTTTTAATACTGGATCCAGATAGTAGAGTCCAATTTCATATAAATACACTTTGAGGTTGAATGGAAGCTATACAAAACAATCAGCTTGCTATGTTCCGTCGGGGCGTTCGAGTAGTAAGCTCGATTGTCCCATCGTCGACTATATGTATATCAAATTCAACTTAGGTGGTCTACAAGTTTAAACCCATCGGAAATGTTAAAAAAAACTGCAAAATAAGTGTCAGATTTCTAACTGAAACTTTCTTCAGACTGTGCTACAACTTCGTTACCAAGTCGTTGAACTACACAACAGAACAGAGTCCCGTACTTTCAGTTTACGAAGAAAAGTTTGCCATTACTTGCTAAATCGCAGAAATTACCATAAAGTGGCTCATACACCCGTCACATCTCAGCTTATGAATATTCAGCAGCCAAACATATCTCTGAAATATCTCCGACTTAAAAGTAGCTTTCCAACATGGAGACAGACTGTCAGGGCGGTATCTTGACACGAGGAAGCGGGAGGAACCGAGGCACACTTCATTACTCGCACTGCTCGCACATCAAACAATCGCGCCGCCATCTTGCCGGATGTAACGTCACGGCGGCGTCACCGTGCTTTGATCCTGAACAAAAATAACTCTACCTACGGTACGGACCCTCTGACTTCTCTTGGAGTTGTGGAAGTACGAAGGGTAGAGCAAAATGTAATTAATTTTCAGATAGGAGTTACCTATGATTAAGGCTCGTATTTATAAAGTTATCTCTAGATTGAGAGCAATATTAAGTGCGGATTTGACAGGTCATTTTGTATTGCAATGACGTTTCTGATACGAACTCAAACTCGCTGTTACTCTTGAGGGCTGATTATAAATACGGGCCTTAGAAGCTTGGAAACCTCCTGTCATTTAAATTTTATCACAAAACATGAAGTTACTCAACTCATCCATCATACTTATTTGACTTACAATACAAGTATAGTTTGCATTCTGGTGAAGGATAAAAAATCATAACTGTTGTATGTCAAAAGGTCCTACTTGACAGAAAATAAATTAGTTGACCGCGACATTACAGTCATACTTATAATCATACAAGATAATGTAAATAAATAAAATATCCTTCAAATAATATATTATCGTAACGTGATCCTCAAACATAATACTTCCTAAAACTCCTACGTTCTCACCCTCCACAGTTCGAGGTAACAATGCCGAAATCAGTGTAAATATGATTTGTTCTCGCAATAAACGACCGCTCATTCATAGTTTTATGAAATAACGTAAACAAATTCTAAGGGAAGGATATCAAATTACCTCTAATAGCAAAACACCCTTGGTTTCCATTTACGAATGTAGCTTGAAAAATTGACCGGCGTATCAAAATTCGAACGTTTCAGCTGACTACTGTGGGTGCTACCCTATAAAAAATATCCTTTTCATACCTTTTTATCATTTCCAAAAAAAAAATTTTACCAAAACCGCAGCACCGTCTCGTTCAATTGTTCCAAAAATCTTGACACCCTTGTACCAATAAATCGCCAAAACAACAATACAAAAGCTGTAAATCATGTTACTATTCAAAACTTTAAAAATCGGGGTTAAAAAGTGTGTCACGTCCCGTCAGAAGACAAAGGGCGATCCTTAATTGACGGTAAAAAGGTCTGGAGATCACAAAGGCGTTAGATGTCATGCCTTATCAGAGGCATTAAGGGCATATTATGTACGATGAAAGGATTACACAGGTGTCCTGCTAGGCGTCGGCTTAGTTGGGAAAAAAACTCAAAAACAAGGCTCTTGATCAGCAGGAGATGATATAATAGCGAGTCTTTTATTTTGATGTTTTTTGACAAATGGGACAAATAATCTTAATTTTGTAAAAACCAATTCCTTGGTAAATTTTTTGTGTACCTAGTGATAAATCTGGTGATGGCTGATATTTTTCACCGTTACGAAAGTAGCTGGATCAGGTAATGTAAATGATAATGTTGACTAGTACTTGATTTCACAACATTAAAACCGCACGAGCCACTTACCTATATTCCTCAAGTTACCATACGTCAATACCGCTGTAATGTAGCTGTAGCAGGTACTATTAACCCCCGTCATCTCCGCACGCATGTCGCCGCGCTGCACTTTGTCTCTGGCTCACATTACCTGTCACCGCCAGCTATTAGTGCCTGACCTCTCCCCCAACTTACCCCTCGTCTTGGCTCTACGCCAACCCAGCTGACCACTCAGAAAATTTGCAACACCCTTGTTTTATCCGCAGTAGAGTTGCGCTTGCATTGACATCTGAGTTTGGCGAGAAATTGTTATGTGGTAAGATTCGGTGGTGACCCAAAACTTCTCATTTGCTCCGTGATTACTCGCACTACTCGATTTGACAGTTGACACTGGTTGTTATTTATCGGTAGGTTTCACTCATGATATAAGAAAATCGCCACTAACCTGTCATATTCACGCCAGGTTGTGCTCCACACGATGCCGAGATGAATATTTTTGGGACAGAGTAAAATTATGTAAGCGAAAATTTAAGTGATGAATGCGATATCATTCGGACAGAGCGAGGAGCCCGAGGGAGCGTCGTTCGCTGTAGTTGATATGACGTCACGATGCTTTGTGAGATATGTCACGGCGCCGTAATGAAAGACTTGGAAACTATTGAACACCCGGAGCGCACTCATTTGCGTCACTTAAGTCCCAGTAATCGACACGCGAAAGTGTTGAAAAAGTCCCGAAACTACACGCTTGGCTATGCAGCCTGAATAACAATAATTCCGCGGTCTTTATGTCTTTGCCGCAGGAAATGACAATTATTTTTGGTCCAATCCTTAGGGCGGAGAGAATGGATCCTCTTTCACACGCGCAAAATACCTTGAAGGACTCCTTTGTATGCGCGGACATGGCGAAACAAAAAATTGACCATTCACAAAAATAGGTTAGTCGCGAAACACACACCGCCTGCCAGTATGAAAAGGGATGAAAGTTATGGTTTTTATATTTTATTGAAGCTTACCTTCATAAACTATAAAATTATTAGTTAACGAAAGTATATAATATAAGTGTATAAAGTATATAACGAAATATAAATTTGAGCCGATTTGACATGCAAATTATATGACAAATATGTATTAAATGCTATTAAATCCAAACTTCCATCCAATCAACAAAAGATGAAATTTGTTATTATTATTCTGTTGTAAGTACCAATTTATACAAGCTATAAGGGTCCATTAAAATTTCCACCAATCACAATGGTAATGAACTTGATAATTTGGTAATAACCCTTTTCGGTTTACAAATTAAAGACGACAATAAGCGATTAAAACCGTAATATGTAGGCGCAAGAAATTATTTAATAATACCTCTATTAGGTACACAGAGAGTTTTTCATATAGGCTTGAAGCGTTCGAAATTTTAAAAAGAAAAAAGCAGTCGAAGGAACAAAGCCACGCTGTCTGGTGCTGGACAGGTATATGACGGGGCACATTTTATTGGTTTTCCGAAACATTCCGTGGCCTATTAATAAATGAGGCAGGGAAAAAAGCCGAAGAATCCATTTGTCAGAAGCCGTGTGATTTATGGGCAAGGACTTTAGGGGATTCCTAGAAGAAGGACGTTTGTTCTATTTGCCTACCTGTCAGCTTGATTTAGATGGGTAAATGGCCGTTTGGCCTTGGACTTAGTTTAATGTACTTTCTTACCTAAGCATACCTACAAGAAATATTTTTTGTAGGCTTAGGTGATCAAACCACGAATCATGGTAATGCATTCTTTATTGTTTGTAAATCTAACTACCGCTTTACAGCATGATGTTATGTAACGGTGCGAAGTATACCACGCTGCTGTTCAGAATAATATTACCAATAGGTATTTATGTCTATCAATTCATGAAATCTTTGGCTAAATGTAAATATGTAGGTACTTACAATTCTCACCAAAACGTTTCCCAGTTTATTACAAATCTACTGTCGATTCTTCCAGGTAAAAACACAAATCTTGTCTAAGAGAGATACGCCATAATTAATGCCATAACAGCTCATGATCCAATTTCACCACGCTAAACGACCCGCTCGTCAATTTTGCACATCCTGCTTTCCCATTCCCACGTGTCTCATTGTCTGCCGAAATTCTGTGAACTAGAAATTCCACGCATACTTCGCAGGTAGCACCGCGTCATAAAACCCCGATAACATCATCCACGTATCGAACTGTGTCGATATAGTTCGGCATAGTTGGAATATTTGGTGCCGACTCCACTCCACAGCATGAGTCGACGGAACGTTTGACGAGAGAATCATTGTTATTTATTAGGTTATCTTCCTTTAGTTGAAGCGTCTAATTAAATTAATTTATGGATAATGTTAATCTTTTTTGTATATCTGGTAATTTAAGGCTGATATTAGGCTAAGTTTTTATAATATCAGCAGGTACATTGATGCTATATCACACTGTTTGTATATTTATGTGGAAATCTAAAAAAAAAACTTTGATTTGATTTATGTTTACCGTATTTTTGCTAAATAGCTCCAAAATAACAAACAAGTTTATTGCTAGTTGCAGTTTAAACCTGTGCATGATATACAAAGTGCCTATCGGAAATCGCTGGTCAAATATAAAGCTCTCTAAACTTGATCGGACCCGCAGACACATCGGCGACATCAGAGCGATCCAACTCGTTACTTTCCATTTCTAATCCAAACTTGCCGATATCATGTCCCGAGCGTTCTTTTTCAAAAAACAAACTAAATAATGACAGGTTCGATATGAACCCTCCTTTCTTGAACGCGGGCAGTTCACGTTGGAATTACCGATATCGACAGAACAGCCTCGTCATGATGCGATACGATCGATGCGGCTGGTATCACACCGCGATCGCGCCGCAAATGTGCTGACCTCATGTAGGTGTTAGTTGTTCAGAATACGCCTTCCGCTGCGGAATTTTGATTACTCGCCAAAATTGAAATGAGTGCTTCGATTTCAAACTGGAAATATTGATGAAACGGTTGTGGAAAAGGCCTTCATATATTTAGTCTTTGAGTCTATGATATCAATAGAATGTCATTCAGTTCAGCAGTTCATGCATGTTCGAATTACTTAATGGTCCCATCCAATGTAGGTACTTTGTATTTGATCCTGAAATATTTATCAAACGAACACAACGAAGTAAATTGCTACTTGGAAGATGAAGAAGTAGGTGTTAGATTATACTGTTCCCAAGAAAACTTGATCTGGGCTTATCCTCAAACGCAATATCTCAAGAGCACCAGTCCCCGGAAGCCCATTGTTCGCGAGGCCAAAATATCCCGATGCGCCAAATCTCTCGTCAAATCGAAAACGTTTCACATTCTCCCAAAAAAATAGTTAAGCTAATCCGCGGCTTCTTTGATTTCAACATCGGGATAGAATATTTGTTTCTGAGAGGTATCGTAAAAACTGGGATTATTGATTCTGCGAAAAGTCGGTGGGCCGTAAGGATAATGTTCCCTTGCCGGCCGGGAACGAATTACCCACTGAGGGATAAACTCACCTTTAATTTCTCAAAAATACAAACTCTCGAGTTCGGTTCCTCTAAACCAAACCTTAGGTAATCTTTCCAATCTTGAAAATCGATGCTGATACCTTCGATAGATTATCGATAACTACATCATTACAACTGCACAATTAATTATATCGATACCAACAAAAATCTAACATCGGGTCCTAATGAAATAAGACGGAGCGTGATCGATCAAAATAATAATTAATAATAGATCGGCTCCGGCCGGTGATGGATCCCCTCACTTAGTCATCGCGTTTAATTAAAAATGGCCGCGTAAATTAACGGTTACGTTTCAAATTTTAAACGCCATCTTGTCATTAACATGTTATTTTATTGGTTGCGCAATCTCTGTCATGATGCCGATATCGATTTGTGTGGACAATCGACGTTGCGTATTCTTTAACCATTAATCAAGTAAATGTTAGCGTCGCTCTTTACGTACGCTGTTGATGTATATTGCATAGGTATTGCCTTCTTGACGTTTTGATGAGTTTCGATATTGTGCTATAATGCAAATCGACAAATGTGGCGTACAACTTTGATGTCATTGACTTCTTCAGATTTCGTTACTGACGGCTGTCACGCATCCGCAGCAAAGTGACACCAAAAGGGATGATTGACGTCGATAATGCTAAAATCAAAGAAATATTTTAAGTAAACAACATTCAATCGATATAGAGAAAAAAATATGCATTTAAAAATTATTTTATCAAATCACAAACGCTTTGCCTATGCAAGGAAGCGTGACCATTATTATGAAGTGTGATGCGCAAGAGTCGAATGTAGTTCAAAAATGGACGTATAAGGGGCTCTCTGTACTGACTACGGAGAATATTAAATGCTTATTTTTATGATTTTAAATGTGTTTATGTAATTAAATAGAAAGATAAGATTTTGGCGAACCTTATAGCACATGATGCTAAATTTAAACAATGTTGAAATGTCACTTTTCTGAGTCTTGAATAGGATCTTTAGAAAACACTATATATACCATGAAAAATACTCTAAACTCTCTGAAAAATACTCAATATTCAACTTTTGGATTAAATACCTGCTTTATATCAGTACAAGTAATTTTATCCAATATCTGTCATACATCCTACACATAAACTTACATGAATAAATATTATATAATAGTACTAATACATTGTTTGTGTATGAATAATACAAGTTTGATCCTACAATAAATTAATGTTATCTAAGGGTGTTCATGAGTGAGGTAGAGTAAGAAAGTGCTCTATCTTTCTCTAACTAATACCCAGAGAAACTATTTTTTTCTTTTTAATTTCCATCGACAAGAAAGTTCGCACAATTTCGTAATTGGATTAGAGTGGATACGATATAGAGGTCCGGATTAATTGGCCTGCGCAAGAGCAGACGGACGGACGCCGCGGGGGCTCTTTGCTCCAGCCGACCAATTATATCACGACTTCACTGCATAAGCTGGATATGGCTAAAATAGAGAACACAATTTTATATTTTTCAATCTTTTTGAAATTCATCACCCATCGATCATAGCAATTTTATAATATACTAAATTAAATATGTTACACTCTCTTTCTCTACATTTTCATTTTCTTTTACCATTGATTTTCAAATTTTACGTAAACGTCAAATAATTTAAACTAGTTTAAACAAAACCTATGCGCTATTAGTTACACGAAAATATCTTTAAATTGTTATACTAATTGGTAAATTTTATTTTTAACCTATAACACTTTCTCCCGCGCGATACTTGATAATATTCAAAATTGTTCATTTCAATTTACGCGGAATAAACCATTGAGTTTTACTATTCAAGGAACAGACGTCCGTTCAAAAGGTAAATTGCAACGACTCTAGATAACTTGGCGTCGCATTGAGCTCGCAAACAAGTCAAAGGGAAAGCTCTTATAAGCTGAATTCCAACTGGTTGAACACTTCTAATTGCTATTCCAAATTTGCAAAAAGCAATATTGGAACTTTCTTTAAAACATGTTATTTATACAGGTAACTAGGTACCGCAAAAATTAGTTAAGCAAGTAGTAAACAATTTTCCGCCATAAAAATAGACCGAAAAAAATTATAATTATAAAAAAAAATTGGTCCTCTCATACAAAATTACTCGAAAGTTTTCCGACCTAAGATCGTTGGGTTCTTCAGTTTTATTGGTAGAGTTCATGTGCAATTTTTTTTAACAATAAGCTGTATACGAAATCAACTACAGGACAGAGAGTAGATTAGAAACGCATGAGGTGATATCCACATTAAGACAATGTGCGAGGCAATCTTTGGGCCCGCGGGAGGTGCGATCAAGCTAATGATAACGGCGCGGGATTATTACATTAAACTGATGTTTTATTATCTATATCGACGCCGACATTCGCCACTTCACACCTCACACAGCTGGCGAATTTTAATACCAACATCGAGCATTCCAATGCTCCTTTTATTGACGATGTATAATTTTATTGCGTGTTTGTATTTATTGCAATAAAGGTTCTAGTACAATCGTCATTCGCAATGGTTTTTATGTTTTGGGCAGTTTTTAAGTCCTATTGGGCAGTTTCAACTAGAAGTGTGAAAAGTTACTTTGTTGAGTCGTTTGTGAAGAATAAAGAAGTCTCTAGCTAGATACATAAACGAGTCAAGGTCTAAATAAGTATGAAAGACAGGGAAGCCTTTGAACAAAGCCTATTTAAATGGGAGTTCATGTTCTTAAGGCGGAAAGTATTGGGCGGTATCGACGTTGATTAGCGCTTGGCGTGGCGATGAATGGCGTGGCGGGTGCGTGGCGGGCGCGGGATGGTTGCGGGACGGGCGCGTAACGGCGAGGCCAACCCGACAAAGACTCACGCACGCCATCCGCAGACAATCCGCCGGTATCGATCTCCCGCGACCCTTCGAACGAACGCCGAGGCTAGCACAATGCCGCGGCTCTTTATTATAGCATCTCACATTGTTGTCATTGTTATTATTATGATTCTTTACCGCTTTCCATTGTCGGTCGTCGTTGTGGCGGTGCTTTTTCACAGCCCGCGTTTAGTCTGGGCACTGGGAGCGCGACGCTCGCACGTTTAGTCGCGGAAAACGCGTGTTTTTCTCGTGGAAATTTGATCTGTTTTGTGCTTTTTCGCGTGCTGTGCGTTGCGCGCGCACTGAGTGACGGGTGGACGCGGACGCTGCGGCTGGCCCAGAGCGGATCTACACTCAGCTGACCGAGCTGTGTATACCTATATGTATAGTTATGTAGGCTCGGTTGTGACTGTGACGAACGAGACATTACGTGATGTTCAAATATACTTTTCCGTTTGTAGAGCTGTATTATGGATGCTAAGCGACAAAGTTTGTGGTAGAGCCAAAGGTTAGCACGAGTTTTGTAACAAATGTTCTAAATGTATAAAAATTACGTAAAACTGTAAGTTACTTTGTTGGTTGTTTAAGCCGTCGGATCTTGTTGAGTTCTACTTAAAACTTTCACAGTTCTTATTAGAACTTATAAGACAACTGTATCAGATTTTAAGTATGTACCTACTTACATAACATACTAGATATACTAACATACATGGGTTGCCTATTATTAATAAAATAAAAAAACAATAATAGATAGGTGGTTGTCTCGTATACTTTATATTCTTTTAGTCTTGATTGGACTTGTGTTTAATTTTAATCCATGAAATGATTCAGCAGAAAGTTTAATAGTTTTTAATATAAATGTTTACTGATGTATACACTAACGGCTTTTATCCAATAAGATCCAACAAAGAATATAATTGCAGATGTCAAAGGTCTATTACCTTTGATAGGAAAGGTGTATTTGCTTTCTTTTATTTTAACGGCATGCAATTAAGTACGGCTTTGAATTTTAAATGTAAAAAAAAACTCGAAGTAAACAAATTAAGAGTGGAAAATTGTATGATTATCAAAGATTATAGATATTTTAAAGTGTTACAAATATGTATATTAAGGCATAATAAGGTACTATCTTGAATATCTTTATTTTTTTATTTATTGACACTTAAAGTGTTAATTTTGTTTATGTTTTTTGGCATGTAGATTTATATGTTTAAAAACTATCTTTAATCTTCGAATAGATCTTGAATCAAATAAAATAAATTTGGTAGACAACTTTATGTATACTTACATGTCATAGTTCCTTGTTAGATATGGGCAAGTATGTTGTTTAGGAAAATATTTATATTATTGTTACGTTTTATCAATAGGACAACTGAAATAGACACAAATAATTTTATATTTCTTTAAAAATATTGTTATAAATCTACTTTTAGCAGATATATATATAAACATGGAACCGAAACTGAACTGCAATACCACAAAATTAGTATCGAAACTAATTAGTCTTCAATTTGTGTCTAGGAATTTCAGTGTAGCAATTTACCTGACCACACCAATCCTATATACCCATCTCCATATTACATAAGGGTGTGTGCACACATGGGACCCGGTCGCACGTTACTATTTAATTTGCGGCCAGCTGCCTCCAAGATAGGCCTGATGAGACGGAGACAGCGGCCGGATGCGGACCCTCCCCCTGCCACCCTGGGCCTGGGGGGAAAGGGGGGTATGAAGTAGGCCTATTCAAGTGTGCCGGCCGAGTGTTGAAAGTGACCGAAGTTTGAGGTTTCGGTTTGTTTTTAGTTGGGGTTAGTTTTAAAACTTGTTTTTAGAATTGTTGGTCTGTAGCAGTTCCTAGTCCTTCGATTATTCATCGTTTGTAATTTCGCAAATAATCTTTTGTTTTAAAATAAAATAATATTATAGAGATCAACACTTCAACACCAAGAAAGTTTGTGCCTTAATTAGGAATCACGAAGGTTTCAGACATAATAGGTGGGTATAATAAAAACTACTTTACTGTACAAAATAAATCATTAAGAAATATTATGATAAAACTGACTTTAAACAAAGCAGTTCGGATCTTCGGATAAACTTTTTCGCCATTTCTAGCATTTGCCCACCTCTACGTACAGTCTTCGATAGAGGGGGGGCCAGACCCCCCTCGCAAGGAGCGATGATGATAGCTCTTACGTATGCGGTGCTGTTTGTGTCCAGAACCGCCGGAGCCTGTCCACTGCCTAATACTGCCTTTCATTATGATGCACCGCCTCTCTCCCTTCCGACTTGCGATGCATGCTCTGTGAATATATTGCTGGTACCTACCGGCTTCGAATTACGGGTATTGGCATTGTAACGCACAAGATGTTCATTGTGGCATATTACTTTGAGGTCTTCATTACGGTCTGTCTCAATTACTGCTACAATATTCGGTTGGATTTGGTACCTATGATCATATTTTTATTAAATATTTTTATTGTATTACGCCCAGTATTGCCCAGCCGCCGTCGTAGGTATTGTTAGATGATACGTCTGAAAATAATGAACGCGGGTACGCAATAAATTGATAAACTCGGATAAAACGCGATGTTGGCGCCAACAATGCGGCGGCCATGTTGTGCAGTGTTGCCAGGCGCGATAATTAATAAATCCGCGGAATCGCGCCACTCGCGGCGTGAGTCGTCATTAGCGAGCAATGGCAACTCTGACACCTCCCGCCAATTACGACGAGCTGAGTGTTTCGCCCTTTTCATATGACGCGCAAATGACATGCTTTCATATCCATTGCAGTTTGGCATCTGCTATTATCGTGACTCACTGAAAAACGCAGCATTGGTAAGGCAGCTAACTTCAAAAATCACATGACACCTTAGCTGACGCAAGTTGACATGGAAATACCTTTGATGCGCACTTTTTATTTAACGCAAGCATTACCCCGGCAATTATTTGATGGCTCCCGATGTGTAGTGCCATTGTGCGGAAGTGTGAGAGGATGTCATCGCAGTACTTTGAGCTTTCCGGGTTGTGAGCATATTTAACAACTAAACTTGTCAACTTTACATACCTACCGTGTACATGTATTTCGACGCCTACGCTCTCTGTCTGTCCAAAACATAGCTAGAACTAGATAGCACTTAAGTCTGCTAAAAGGTAATTGCCCTTAAGAAGTTATCTCGACTTATTCAATTCTTAGAATAATCTTAGAAGTCTAGCCCCAACTGAATTAAACTGTCACCTAAAATTCAGATTTAAAGGCTGAAATTTATTGTCAGTTTTATTATCCAGTTGGCAATTTAGATTACCTTTAGGCAGTAGAACAGTGGAGTTGATACATGGGCAAGGGTCCACGTTCAACCGCGGCTGCAATCTGTGCGGGATTCATTAAATTGAAACTGGCGCAAAATGGCGGCCGGCCACCGTTTTACGCTCTGACAGTTCAGTAGTCAGTAGTCTGAATGCAACCTAACCTACCTGTGATCTAAAGATAGCTTATGTTATGGACGTATACTAGTTTTACTAGTGCTGGACCACTAATCTGTAATATTGTATTAAAATGAACTTTAAAAAGATATAGTAACTTCAAAATGAACATTGATTTGAGATAGATTCACAATTATAACATTAAAATTAGTATTTTTAAAATACATTTTAAAAATACTTGTTGTTTATGTAGCCTCTATGTAGCCCATGTTTTATGTATGTAGGTAATTTATAATTGTAATTTGTAAAAATCAATAAAAAAAGAAATTTTATGTAAATTTCTTATATGATAAAGCATTATTTAATCGCAATATGTACTCTTAAATAATAAAATATAAAATACAAATAATAAAATAATAAGGTACAAATATGTAAAAAACAATACTTTTGCTTTTTTATTATGTTAAATTTGTGTGTAATACATGGTTAGTAATTTAATTTCTAATTTCTAATTTTGTTGTTGTATTTTATTTTGTTAGAAAAACCAAAATGAAGTAAATTTTTAATATTGTATTTCAAACATGAATTTTAATTTTTAATTTTATAACTTTAATTTAATATGCATTGCATTTGGAATCTCAAATGCATAGAGTAGGTACTATATTTTTTTTTATATTGTCAAATTATTGTCCTACTTTTTTGACAGTTATGTGTTTTGGTAAATATTCAAATTATAAATTGAGATAGTATTTTAATTGATCTTGGATTTTTGTTTTACTTTTATAAAGAATAGTTTCTCTTTTGTTTATACCTACTTTTTAATATTAAAGTATAAAAATATGATAATATGTCAATATTAATAAACTGTCTATAAATGTGTTGTTTTTACAGGTATGTCAAGGGTAATTGTATTGATATTCAAAAATATATTTAAATTAAAGATTTTGTACAAAATATAATGTGTTTATATTTACTTCTCCTATCAAAATATATGCATAAATGATGTCCGGCATATTGTGGCCAAATATGTGTCAGTCATACTATATTTTTTTAGTTGATATCATACCTATGGATGTCACAAAAATAGCCTTCGTTTATATGAAAACGGCCGGATCTCATTTGTTAACACATTCGAAAAAGTAATTCAATCCGAATTAAATAGTTATACCTAAAAAGCTGTCTTAACAGTTTTCTTATTATTATTTTCAAAAGTATGGGAAAAATTACAACGCTGTAATAATTTCTTTATTTTTAACAACTAAATAAAAAATGCCCTATTAAGAGGAATTCGTTAAGCTTTTAAACAATAGCTTTTGCAGACAGTTATCAGTACTGAGGGATTAAGTCTTTCTACGAACTTTACCTGACTCCTACCCTGTGTCTTTTGTTTGAAGCCGACTGGATACTTAGAAAGTTACAAAATATTGGAAAGAAAATAAGAACATTGCTTAATTTTTTAAATTATACAAATCCAAATATACTAGTTAGGTTAGGTTAGGTTAGGTTTGTATAATAAAAACCATAACATAATATACTTTTTGCAAAATAAAATATAATAAGTTTTGTGAAATTTTAATATCTAAATGAGCATACGTAATTAATGTATCACAGTAAGAAGGTGATACCTAAATCAATGACCAATAAAATCATACAATTTCAAAAAATAATAATAGCGAATATTAATCACTAGGTTTATAATAAAATTTAACACAATGTCAAAGATATAACTATGCAATTATTTGCAATTTTTTTCCGT
>JARACY010006672.1:0-15491 GCA_029255725.1 Scrobipalpa atriplicella
TACGCGAAAACCGGGGAACCGCCTGATCGAGCCCTCGTTTATTTGTCAAGTGCAGTGGTTGCGTAAGACGAGCCGCGGCTGCGCAGGCGCTGGTCGCTGCACTCGAAGGCCCCCTCTCACTACTTGCTCTCGATTTTAAATTTATAAATTAAAATCTTACGTGTGTGTAGGTATTTTTATTTGTTGTTATTTTCAGAATTATTTTTTAACTTTTACTAGCTTTTCGGACTTAGCGGTGTCAACCGTGGATATGCACTTACATAGATATTTCCTTAATAAATCTTTAAATATAAAATATTTTCATTTGTAACATGCTATGAACATTTCAAAGATTTACTCTTTTATAATGAGTGAAGTGGCTATTAAGCAGTGTCATGTCTATAAAACGATTTTTAATCTCAATCAAAAAACTGGTTCAAGACAAGCTTATTTCTGGTACTAAAACTGTATAATATTGATAAGTTAAAAAACAGTGTAGGCAGCCTTGCCTCTCACTTGTCGATAGTAAAGTTTTAACTTTAACCAATTATGGAGGGGTGAACCGTAATACTGCGGAAGTGGGAGGGGGGGCGGGGGGTCTATAATACTTTTCATCGAGGCCTTGTACCAGATATTGGCTAAGCGAATTCTTTGTTAATAATTTTTCAGTTTCCCATATCGTAAAAGTCTTTTGCTTGTCTCAGTGCAATATTGCCATTGTTTTCGGCGCAATAGGAACAAGAAGTGATCTACATATTGTGTGCAATTTGCTCAATCATTGAGTCATTGGGTTGCGGTTAAAGGTTTATTGTGGCTAATTAAATAGACATTTTGATGATGCAATTAAGACTGATTCTGGAGAAAAAGAATTCGACGGCACTAATTAAAATAGGTATAACTTTTATGAACTTTGAACTTCCAATAGACATCATAGATAATATATTGACCTAGTTTGCTAACATTCTAAATAATTTATACATTAGTCGTATTATTATATACGTAAATAATATAATAGTATTCGCAACAGCAGTAATAAAATTCGCATAGCTATTATTACCTATACAACGCTCGCATAGCCTTAATATTATAAACTTAAATTACAATACTAGAAATACCTAAATAATTGTAAGGTTGAATCTAAAATATTATTAATAAATACGTCTTTGAGAAATAAAAATAAATGAGTATTCCGTTTGAAGGGTTTGATAAATTTAAAATAACAATATTTGTTGGATTAAAACATGATTGTTAAAAAACTTCATTAATCAGCAGTCGTAGGTTACATTTACCGCGAAACAATGTCTTGCGGTACATGCTGCGGTCCGAAAAACTAGTATTTCTTATAAAAGGCTTTAAAAAATATATTTCTTGTATGCGCATTTATATACTCAGTTCATTAAGTTGTATCATAACTGTTTTTTTATTGCATAATGAATGTTGAGTCAATACTGGGTGTAAATAAACATGAAAATGTGAAAAATAACAACAAATAAAAATACCTACACACACGTAAGATTTTAATTTATAAATTTAAAATCGAGAGCAAGTAGTGAGAGGGGCCTTCGAGTGCAGCGACCAGCGCCTGCGCAGCCGCGGCTCGTCTTACGCAACCACTGCACTTGACAAATAAACGAGGGCTCGATCAGGCGGTTCCCCGGTTTTTTTACGCGAAAACCGGTCTAGATGTAACCGTAACGAGACGAGACACCAATGAAGAGCAGTTTTATTCACGGCAGAAATTTTACGTCCATC
This sequence comes from Scrobipalpa atriplicella, assembly GCA_029255725.1. Classification (NCBI taxonomy): domain Eukaryota; kingdom Metazoa; phylum Arthropoda; class Insecta; order Lepidoptera; family Gelechiidae; genus Scrobipalpa; species Scrobipalpa atriplicella. Next base: position 1,732 of record JARACY010006672.1, read on the forward strand.
GAACATAATAATAATGAAAAAAATGTATTGGTTCGATGAATCGCCCAAAATGATGTCACAATTTTGCCAAAACGCGTAACTGGTACATGCGTCATAAAAATAAAAAAGGAAAAATATATTGTGTACTGTACCTACTGTCACCTGGTGGCACGCCCAATGTGAACGAGACCACTTTTCTCGCGCGGTTGCGCTGCGCTGGCGCACGCGTCCCTTGCTGCGCCACTCACTAGCCCCGCACCGCCCGAAACTGCACCAATTTTAATTATAATGTGATGACCATATACATACAGTCACGCCTGTATCTCTAACTGGGTAGGCAGAATGTCAACGGCCTAATAATAGGTCGTTTCAGCCACGTGTGACAAGTGTTGAAATGAAAGTCATTTCAGAAAGAACTAGGTAACTGTGGGTTGTTATGGTTATAAGGTTGTTAGTCTTTTGCCTAATTTTCAATATGTACACCGAAACCCTCGTCTCCTTCTACTGATTTCTACAGTATGCCCGGGAGGGACATTCTTTTTCTATCAGTCCCTGTCCAACAAGAAAGAATGTGATGAAGCCTTATCTTAACACAATTTCGGCTTTCGAAACCAATAACCTTAAGTCTTTCGTTACGTTGCGGCCTGCGTACATTTTTATATGCCCATACGCAATAAACACCAACATAATCGCAAGGAAATATCAAGAAACATGTGTTGATTGGATATATTTTATTGCTGTGAAAGGTTAATAAATGTTTACTATCTTTGGATCATTAACTAGATCTGAGAAGATTAAAACTATTCCTAAAAATCGGAAAATTATTCAGTTACAAAAACTTAATTTATAAGATTCTTGACCTTTTAATTTATTAGTTGATTTGAAATGACCTCTTTTAACTGAATATTTAACATGAACATTAATGTTAAGCGCTTTTGATGACAGATAAGCAGCCTAACGGACTGCAGACATGATGCAATATTCTGATCACTTAATTACTTTTTTAATCGTCAAGTTGACTGATTGATTCGTTTTAGGTATTTTTGATCAAACAAGGTGAAAACGTACGTCAGCAAAAACAGACTTAAGGTTATTGGTTTCGAAAGCCGAAATTGTGTTAAGATAAGGCTTCATCACATTCTTTCTTGTTGGACAGGGACTGATAGAAAAAGAATGTCCCTCCGGGCATACTGTAGAAATCAGTAGAAGGAGACGAGGGTTTCGGTGTACATATTGAAAATTAGGCAAAAGACTAACAACCTTATAACCATAACAACCCACAGTTACCTAGTTCTTTCTGAAATGACTTTCATTTCAACACTTGTCACACGTGGCTGAAACGACCTATTATTAGGCCGTTGACATTCTGCCTACCCAGTTAGAGATACAGGCGTGACTGTATGTATATGGTCATCACATTATAATTAAAATTGGTGCAGTTTCGGGCGGTGCGGGGCTAGTGAGTGGCGCAGCAAGGACGCGTGCGCCAGCGCAGCGCAACCGCGCGAGAAAAGTGGTCTCGTTCACATTGGGCGTGCCACCAGGTGACAGTAGGTACAGTACACAATATATTTTTCCTTTTTTATTTTTATGACGCATGTACCAGTTACGCGTTTTGGCAAAATTGTGACATCATTTTGGGCGATTCATCGAACCAATACATTTTTTTCATTATTATTATGTTCGATGGACGTAAAATTTCTGCCGTGAATAAAACTGCTCTTCATTGGTGTCTCGTCTCGTTACGGTTACATCTAGACCGGTTTTCGCGTAAAAAAACCGGGGAACCGCCTGATCGAGCCCTCGTTTATTTGTCAAGTGCAGTGGTTGCGTAAGACGAGCCGCGGCTGCGCAGGCGCTGGTCGCTGCACTCGAAGGCCCCTCTCACTACTTGCTCTCGATTTTAAATTTATAAATTAAAATCTTACGTGTGTGTAGGTATTTTTATTTGTTGTTATTTTTCACATTTTCATGTTTATTTACACCCAGTATTGACTCAACATTCATTATGCAATAAAAAAACAGTTATGATACAACTTAATGAACTGAGTATATAAATGCGCATACAAGAAATATATTTTTTAAAGCCTTTTATAAGAAATACTAGTTTTTCGGACCGCAGCATGTACCGCAAGACATTGTTTCGCGGTAAATGTAACCTACGACTGCTGATTAATGAAGTTTTTTAACAATCATGTTTTAATCCAACAAATATTGTTATTTTAAATTTATCAAACCCTTCAAACGGAATACTCATTTATTTTTATTTCTCAAAGACGTATTTATTAATAATATTTTAGATTCAACCTTACAATTATTTAGGTATTTCTAGTATTGTAATTTAAGTTTATAATATTAAGGCTATGCGAGCGTTGTATAGGTAATAATAGCTATGCGAATTTTATTACTGCTGTTGCGAATACTATTATATTATTTACGTATATAATAATACGACTAATGTATAAATTATTTAGAATGTTAGCAAACTAGGTCAATATATTATCTATGATGTCTATTGGAAGTTCAAAGTTCATAAAAGTTATACCTATTTTAATTAGTGCCGTCGAATTCTTTTTCTCCAGAATCAGTCTTAATTGCATCATCAAAATGTCTATTTAATTAGCCACAATAAACCTTTAACCGCAACCCAATGACTCAATGATTGAGCAAATTGCACACAATATGTAGATCACTTCTTGTTCCTATTGCGCCGAAAACAATGGCAATATTGCACTGAGACAAGCAAAAGACTTTTACGATATGGGAAACTGAAAAATTATTAACAAAGAATTCGCTTAGCCAATATCTGGTACAAGGCCTCGATGAAAAGTATTATAGACCCCCCGCCCCCCCTCCCACTTCCGCAGTATTACGGTTCACCCCTCCATAATTGGTTAAAGTTAAAACTTTACTATCGACAAGTGAGAGGCAAGGCTGCCTACACTGTTTTTAACTTATCAATATTATACAGTTTTAGTACCAGAAATAAGCTTGTCTTGAACCAGTTTTTTGATTGAGATTAAAAATCGTTTTATAGACATGACACTGCTTAATAGCCACTTCACTCATTATAAAAGAGTAAATCTTTGAAATGTTCATAGCATGTTACAAATGAAAATATTTTATATTTAAAGATTTATTAAGGAAATATCTATGTAAGTGCATATCCACGGTTGACACCGCTAAGTCCGAAAAGCTAGTAAAAGTTAAAAAATAATTCTGAAAATAACAACAAATAAAAATACCTACACACACGTAAGATTTTAATTTATAAATTTAAAATCGAGAGCAAGTAGTGAGAGGGGCCTTCGAGTGCAGCGACCAGCGCCTGCGCAGCCGCGGCTCGTCTTACGCAACCACTGCACTTGACAAATAAACGAGGGCTCGATCAGGCGGTTCCCCGGTTTTTTTACGCGAAAACCGGTCTAGATGTAACCGTAACGAGACGAGACACCAATGAAGAGCAGTTTTATTCACGGCAGAAATTTTACGTCCATCGAACATAATAATAATGAAAAAAATGTATTGGTTCGATGAATCGCCCAAAATGATGTCACAATTTTGCCAAAACGCGTAACTGGTACATGCGTCATAAAAATAAAAAAGGAAAAATATATTGTGTACTGTACCTACTGTCACCTGGTGGCACGCCCAATGTGAACGAGACCACTTTTCTCGCGCGGTTGCGCTGCGCTGGCGCACGCGTCCTTGCTGCGCCACTCACTAGCCCCGCACCGCCCGAAACTGCACCAATTTTAATTATAATGTGATGACCATATACATACAGTCACGCCTGTATCTCTAACTGGGTAGGCAGAATGTCAACGGCCTAATAATAGGTCGTTTCAGCCACGTGTGACAAGTGTTGAAATGAAAGTCATTTCAGAAAGAACTAGGTAACTGTGGGTTGTTATGGTTATAAGGTTGTTAGTCTTTTGCCTAATTTTCAATATGTACACCGAAACCCTCGTCTCCTTCTACTGATTTCTACAGTATGCCCGGGAGGGACATTCTTTTTCTATCAGTCCCTGTCCAACAAGAAAGAATGTGATGAAGCCTTATCTTAACACAATTTCGGCTTTCGAAACCAATAACCTTAAGTCTGTTTTTGCTGACGTACGTTTTCACCTTGTTTGATCAAAAATACCTAAAACGAATCAATCAGTCAACTTGACGATTAAAAAAGTAATTAAGTGATCAGAATATTGCATCATGTCTGCAGTCCGTTAGGCTGCTTATCTGTCATCAAAAGCGCTTAACATTAATGTTCATGTTAAATATTCAGTTAAAAGAGGTCATTTCAAATCAACTAATAAATTAAAAGGTCAAGAATCTTATAAATTAAGTTTTTGTAACTGAATAATTTTCCGATTTTTAGGAATAGTTTTAATCTTCTCAGATCTAGTTAATGATCCAAAGATAGTAAACATTTATTAACCTTTCACAGCAATAAAATATATCCAATCAACACATGTTTCTTGATATTTCCTTGCGATTATGTTGGTGTTTATTGCGTATGGGCATATAAAAATGTACGCAGGCCGCAACGTAACGAAAGACTTGCGCACTTCCCGATTCCCTGCGCTTGCGCACCGCGCCGCCGCTCGAGATCGAGTTCTCCATCATGCAACCGATGGCACGTTATCGATAATCCGATCATTCTCCTTTTGTGCATGCGATTGCATCTCATTTAGATAACCCTGTTGGGCCGTAAACGCCAATCCCACTTGCCAAATTAAATGCCAAAAGTTCAAGTGTACAAAACGGAAAGCCATGCCAAAAACAGCTGTCAATATTTCACTGACGGAAATACCACATCGCCACCTCCCTTGAACTCGCTTGCACTCAAGAAAACGTTAAAATATCGAAACAATGACCCGGTCAGTATCAGACAGGACAAGCGCGCTAAAACCACATTGTAATAACAGCGTTTAACCCACATATGTCGGTTGTGAAGGGCGACTTGTTCCTTAACTTTGGGTTTTTTCCTCAGTGAGTCAACTCGCGGGTGCAGGTCAGGTGAAAGGGTGTTGTGCAAACTTCCACCACCCCTGTCCACCCGAACCGCGCCCCCGCCCCGCAGACACCCGTCGGCCTCTACTAGCGCGCCTTACCTTTTCTAAAACATTACGTTCAACTTGCAAATCATAATTTATTGAAGGAGCATATCCTGAGGTTAATTTTAGATTTCTCAATCCTAACTTTCTTGAATAGTGGATGACTTCCACATGCCGAATATGTTGCAAGGCTTTGTTTTCGAAACGCGCGTCCACTCGTTGCCCGCGCGGCCGGCGGCGGCGGCGCTTGCGCATACCCCGCTCCGCGCTCGCATCACCTAAAATTGCTCTAATGCACTTAATGCGGCTTCTCCGTAAATGCCATGTTTACGGCGATCGTTTCCCAACAAAACCGCACATTACTTACAATCTAGCTTATATGTTTCTTATTAATATCGGATTGAGGTTATATCCATCAAAATTTAAGCTTTATTGCGCTTCTAAAGTTTAGCCGTTTACTTAAATATTAAAGTGCATTTGACATTCGTTTAAAATAGCACTGACCAACCAATGCAGGCATTTTATATACCTACCTACATTATAACCGAGATCTGCTACGGGTGAAGCTAAATGTCAGGTGGGCCACAATCAGTATGTAAGTAAGTACATGCATAGAGTGATTTTGTAATTTTGTCACTCGTGTCATGTCTCGAGGTTTATTACCCATTGCAACGTCACGTCGAACAATATGGTATATGTGCGCTAACATGCTTGTGTTAACCTCACAAGGTATTGCTCCAAAATATGTTCCCATGTTAACTAAATTATTATAATTTATCCACAACAAGGAACAAAATGTATCAAGCCCGTTTTGTATAAACTATTGATATCCCATATAGGCATGATTTACTGTGTGCGAGCATATTGAATCCAAATCTCTACAAATGTCAGTAATAGGTACCGCTTATTTTTTCCAAACCAACAGGAAATATTTGTTAAACACATAGAAAGTCAACAAATATATATATAGGCAAGATGATGATAATGTACAGTCATTACGGCAGGACGTGTAATCTGCGAGGTGTTCGGCCGTGCGTAAATACACACCGCGTATGGTAACTGCATGTAACGTTAATTACTACTACGTCACTATATAGTTACCGCAGTTATACTAACGCATAAGACTTTAATACTGCTGTTTTTGGCTCCAATCCTACTATCCTACTAATATTATAAATGCGAAAGTTTAGATGTTTAGAGATTAAGATGTTGGAATGTTTATTACTCAATCACGCTTCAACCACTTTACGGATCGGGATGAAACTTGGCACACATATAGGTTAGGTCCTGGAATAGGATATAGGCTACTTTCCACCGCAGGAAAATCTTCATTTTCTACTTGAAAACTCATTAAACGCGGGTGAAACCGCGGGCGGAAAACTAGTTAAACTTACAATAAAAGTGTAGTTTTCTTTGTTTACTATACATATACTTACTTAAATTTGTTTAATGGTTTTTTACTCCACTTTTCGAGTGTATTATTACTGCTGTTGCATTAAATAATATGATTAAATTAGCTACAAAAAGTCTGGGTATTAGAGCTCCGCCGAAAGAAGGCTAATCTTGTAGGAACTGAAATATTACAAAATGGGTGATTAAATATTACATGACCGCGATTGTATTTGGTCATTGTGACATTACAACACGCGTTGTGAAAAAAACTATGACTATAATTTGCGAAACAATCATCACTTGTTTAAGGTTACATCCGTAAAAAGAGCATTCTACTTAGTTGAAGACAATACGCCCTTACGTAAGGTTTGAATGTGACAGTATGGGTAATAAGTGGTTTACTTTGAAGATGCTATCAGATTTGAGGAAAAGGTGGTAAGTGGTGTTACGGAAGCAGCAGACAGCTGACAGTCGAGAACAATGACGTAAATTACACGCAGTAACTACAACGACAACGACCACGATGCATAAAAAGGCCAGGTTAGCTGGCAGACGGCGCTGATTGTTGATCTTTTTGTGAATATGACAAATGTTAACATAACTATCATCTATACGAGAACAAGCCTCGACAGTTCACTGTTGGGTCTGGACTTCCCTAATTCACAAGTATTTAATTGGAAGAAGGATTGTACAAGACAGTATAAAAGTACTTATACTTTATTGTATACATTAAGAAACGCTGCTACCCATGTCCTGAAATTATCGCCTAGTCTACTTTCGCGGGAACATAATAATTATGGGCTGATCCTATTCTAACGCAGATAATACGATAATCAGAAAGACAACTAAGGGTCGTATTTATAAAGCGATCTCAAGATTGAGAGCAATATTAAGTATGGATTTGACAGATCGTTTTGTACTGAAATGACATTTCTGATACAAACTCAAACTCGCTGTCACTCTTGAGAGCTGATTATAAATACGGGCCTTAAAGCCCTAGATAGAGGACTCAAATTACTTACGTCAAATCAACTATGTGTCTACCTATATATTGTCTGATACAAATCAACGCATGAAGTCCTTTCGGTTAATGTGTCCTTATAGATAGATAATATAATAGATAGATCAGAAATTTGGTAATACGGAAACATTGCTACAAAGAAAAAAAAATGGAAAATGGGATCGAAATAAGATTCTGTGACCTAATTGGGTATCAAATTCGCTGTTTGTCTTGAATCTTCCATAATGTCATGCGCAAACGCACAGTTATTGTCTATTTACTAATGGCATTATATAACAAGATTGCGAAGCATTGAGGTCGTGGTCATCTCCGTATGTTTTGTTTTGAGAGCTCGTCTAGCGCCTTATTTTTTGCATAATTAGAAAAAAATATACCACAAATATTAGGAAATACTTTGGGGGAATCCAAAAACATGTCTTGCAAGCATATCTTGTGAGATTGGTTACACTTACTAAAGATGAGTTACACGTACTATCTGTGTAATCAAATCCACTATAAACCAACTTTGCCAACGTCTAGCTATGTATGGTAAACAAGATATCTTAATGCGTCTAGATATAAATAACATATATCAGACTTTTCATAATATATTCGAAGGAGATCTCAGCCGTCTGAGTCTAGTAATAACTTGAGCTTACACAATAAATTATTGTTTTGAATCATAACACAACGAACGCCACGTAGTGAAGTGGGACGATGTGGTAATACTAGTCGGTGAAACCGCATCTCGTATATGATCGAGAGATTATGAATGCGAGCTGCAAATAATGCTAAAACATCAACACAGTTTTAAATATACCTCCCAACTAGCAAAATCAGTACTTCAAGACTAAATCAAGACTACTTTTTTTGTACTTGTACGATACTTGTGGTGTACTACAATGCTGGATTTGGGTACAGTTATAGGAGCATTCTTTTCTTATAAAGATCCTACAATCAACTTATAGAATGTCAGTTATCCCTATAGTTTACTTGAGGAAGCGCAATTGCTTCTATAATTATCTGAAACTACACATTTTTAAGTACAACCACACTTGTTAGTATCTGACGTAAGCATCTTACTAAAGCAATTTTGTTTATAATTCTCTAGTAATATACTTAGTTGTTAGTAATTATAAGTACATTTTATAAACTGAAAAAAAAAACAGAATCAGTTTCTTTGGCTGGTTATTGCAGTGAGTTGTAATAAAAGCAAAATATTAAAAATGTAAGTATCCATTTCCTTTTATAATATTAGATATAATTTGTAGTAACTGCATAAGGTAAATAATAATCTCCATACTGCACATATAGTGTGGGAACTCGCCGGGGAAGTCATTTTTGTTGTAAATTTGTACCAAGATTTATTTAATTTTACAACGGGCTTTGCAAAATAGCACTTATAATATTTGTTGTTAAATAATCATTAGAAGATTTTTATGATCATTCGCCATTTTTTTGAAATACTCTGCTTTGAGTATTTTAAAGAACAGTTGTTAGTCAATTAGTACTTGTAGTAGTCGCAATCAAGACAACATGCCTCCATATTGAAACAAATTTAGGGTTCCTCATACAATCGGACTACATATGTGATTGATGTAGTATCTTATACGGTTTTTTGATCTTAAAACGCTCTTATTAAGCACTAATGCATTTAAAAGGGTCTCAAAGAAGACTGTTACGAGACAAACTTATAATGATCTTAGCTAAGAGTGTTGTAATATCTTATGTTCTTTTGTTTGATATTAAAACGCTCTTATTAAGCACTAATGCATTTAAAAGAGTCTTAAAGAAGACTGTTACGAGACAAACTTATAATGATCTTAGCTAAGAGTGTTGTAATATCTTATGTTCTTTTGTTTGATATTAAAACGCTCTTATTAAGCACTAATGCATTTAAAAGAGTCTTAAAGAAGACTGTTACGAGACAAACTTATAATGATCTTAGCTAAGAGTGTTGTAATATCTTATGTTCTTTTGTTTGATATTAAAACGCTCTTATTAAGCACTAATGCATTTAAAAGAGTCTTAAAGAAGACCGTTACGAGACAAACTTCGAATTATCTTAGCTAAGAGTGTTATAATATCTTCTTTTCTTACAAAATGCTACTATAAGATTTCAAGACTATTAAATCTTTCTGCAGACAATTATAGGATGCGTATTCCTATAAGTCGTTTATAAGATAAACTTGTAGTCAACCATAAGACTAAGTAATAGAAACAAATGCTCTTGAGAATATACACGCTTGTAAAATGTTATTATAAGTAAAAAGACCTATAATTGTTTTGTAAATAGTTTTGTAGCAAACTATAAGACTGAGATATAAATCCTAAAGCGCTTGAGTATATTCAAGCTTATGTAAGCCTATTATAAGAGACAAAGTCTACAACAATGCCTTTATAAGAACATTATTAGAGGGGTAGACTTATAATCTATCACTATAGGATTACTTTGCTTGTTGGGCTATTTATATTTATAGTTTTGAATAAATCACGCCCTTTTAAAGGAGACTGGGCGAAATCGTCTTCGCTGCGACTATCTTCGAAGTATATTTCAGATAACGAACTGAGATCAAATCAAAGATTTAGTATCCCTTAGTTACTACTTCTTACATTGTTGGTACATACCTACGAGAACATTAATAAATCTATCGTTAAACAGATCATATTTGAGGCTTGGATCATATTATCCTTGATATTATCTGGTATCAATAAATGGTACCGACTTGAACATCTGATTTTTCCAGCGGATGTGGTATATTACAAGGTAAGTAATGAAAACCACCTTTTGACATCTCCATGATCTTTACGCTCACCAAACCGCCAAGGACAATAGAAAATAAAGCACAAATGTGGAAAGTTCCACATACAGGTTATTAATAAAAGGTCATAATTACAAAATCAGCATTCTTTGGACATGTTGCAACTTTAAAACTTGGGGCATTCTCGCTATCGCTCAGGGTTAACGAAACCTATGCATATTCATAAAAGTGTTCGCAACTAAAATCTACATACATACAATCACACCTGTATTCCTGACCGGGTAGGCAGCTCGCTTCGCTCGCGCAACGTATGGTCCTGCGGTGGTTCGATATGGGACACAAAAATTGCAATCGCCTATGGGCCCCAGACAGGATTAATCCGGCCCTATGTACATAGCATTGCTCGAGGGTACCTATAATAACTAAAAAAAATACAAGGGCGCAGTTAAAGGAGCTCGCACAGGGCGCAGAAAAGGCTATTTAGGGCACTGAGCGTTTGGGGGCATGTATTTACTTTTACGTACATTACCCAGGAAGTGAAAAAGTTTGTATATTATGTTTTATATCGCTTCCAGTTCAATAGGTTTGTCTACTAAAATTTTGGAATGACACGCTTTTTTAGTTTCCTGGCGGACGTTGGGTATGTAAGGACAGTCTGATCTGATCTCGAAAGAAGGCTATACTGTGTAACTCGCGTTCTACTAAACCGTTTCGCAACACTAATCCAATTCACTTGTCTTACTGACACGCAAGTGCATAATAGCTACTCGTACTCTCGTATGCACCGACGCTTGTTGGATACATGAGCGATACTTCGTACATTACATACATACATACATACATAATATCACGCCTTTATCCCTAATGGGGTAGGCAAGAGCGAAAACGACTGAAAGGTCATTCCGCCACGTCTGACAAGTTTTGAGGGTTATTTCAGTTCAGATGGTCATGTGTGTATTGCTATAGTGACAGGTTGTCAGCCCATCGCCTAAATTGCAATACATTAAAACCCTCGAATCCCTTAGCTGGTTTTTACAGCATGCCCGGGAGGAGGTGCAGCTGGCACATTCTATGTTTTTCTATCACTCCCAGTCCAGCATGGAAAATATTACATTTTGTACAATTTTCTGAGGCAAATTCTGCATACCTATTGCAGTTTTTATTACCCGACTACCAAGGAATGGTTAAGTAGTAGCTTTCTGCCCTGCGATTTTACCCACGGATAAATAAGTTTTCGGGTAGGAATACGGTATTTTCCCGAGGTAAAAAGAAAGTAGCCTCTGTCACCATGTATTACATCAAAATCTGTTTAGCCGTGTAGGCGTGAAAGAGCAACAAACAAACAAACAGACAGAGTTACTATCGCATTTATAATATTAGTTTGGATGTTTGTATTTTCTTTTATTACCGCATATCTTCCAAACGGCTGAATAGGATGTCGACGGTATCGTTTTGATTTCTCTCGTTTTGAGAGTCTCCTTTAGAGGATACATATATTGTATGGACACTATAGGAAAGTACTTACTCGCTTACTCTTGCCACGTTTCTATTAACGTGGAGTAGATAAACACGTGCTAAATTATATAGTAATTGCAAAAAAAAACCGGCTAATTATTAAAATGGCATAAACCGTGATTAAACGCCCTAGTTACGGTTATCGACAATGCATTAGAACAATGGTCTCGGAAGTACTCATCAATTAATAAAAGATTAGTTTGTAACTTTTTTACCCACTCTTTTATTAGTCTGTCATGTCATGTACAATCAGTTGCAAAATTGCATTGAGATGCACATGAAGATGTGCAATATTTTTTTTATTTTTAAGGTGTTTTTTTCGAGAAATAAAAATCTTTGAATCTTTGAAGCTAGAGGTATTTTTCTTAGAAAATATTTCAAAAAATGAAATATTTTAGAAACTTGAATTATGCACTTTTGCAGCTTATTGTATTCTAAGTATGCTCTGTGATATTGATTAAAGCTATATATAAAAAGCTATTAAAAATAATATAACGCAATTGCGTAAAATAAGTGAACTAAGAATCGTCAATTTTCCGTTTCGTTCAATAGAATTTTGAAGATATGACTGGATTAAATTTGTGACAAATAATGCAACTTTGGATGCAAATATTTCGAGACAGAATTTTTTCAGACGTTTTTTTTTAAAGAAACCTCAATTTTATTTTAAAAGACCTGTCTAACAATACCCCACTCAATATACTACAAAAAAATATATTTTTGTTTGCCCCCCCTTTCACTTGTATGGGATTGGGTGGGGGTCCAAAACTAATATTTTTGAATTGTTTTTTTACATTTCTAGATTTGCGTTATTATAATTTATCTTCATACCAAATTTCATGTTAATAGGTGAAATACTGAAGCTTTCACGGGGGCGCGGCATACAGACGGACAGACAGACATACAAACATGGCGAAATGATGAGGGTTCCTAGTTGACTACGGAACCCTAAAAAACTACGCATTTGTTCTCTAGAGTGCTACAGAGGAACAAACATACATAGGTAGTACATTTATAAACTGATTGATGATCAATCACTAATCACAATCATTACCCCTCATAGGCTCGTATTTATAAAGCGAACTCAAGATTGAGATCAATATTAAGTATGGATTTGACAGGTCATTTCAGACTGAAATGACATTTCCAATACGAACTTAAACTCGATGTCACTCTTGAGAGCTGATTATAAATACGGGCCTTATATTCTTAGGTAAAGATTCTGCGTATTCTTGTTGTATAGTAGAATTCCCAGTATACTATTTCACATACAACGTACAGAAGATATTTGTAGTAAGTAAACTCGAAGTAAATAATCTGTTACTGGCCTCATAAGTTGATAACAGATATGTTTCGACTTTCATAAGACCTCTCATTCAGCAGAATGGAGATTTTGCATTTCACCCCTCCTCCACGAGCGTGTCGTAACAGCTGCCGATGTTATAAGAGCCGACAATGCGCAGGAGCAAGCTCTTCGCTCCGCAATTCACTAATTGAAGTGTCCACATAGAACAATGCCGGTGTCTTGCCGTCAAAGGTCGGTTGTCGTCACGTCACTCTACTTGCCCAATCTCAACGCCACCTGCATACGAAACACTTTTAACAGCCTAATATCATACTCTATACCTTCACTACACAACACTGTGTGCGGTACTGAGCTGGTTTGTAATGCCCTTTGCTTTTGCAAGGTTCTGTTTCTAAATAAACAATGATCTAATCGTGATGTTTTTATTTGCCAGGATCCAATAAACAGTTGAGACGAGGAGTTCGATAGCATCTGAAATATCAGTAATAAATTAGTTAGCACAATGAGGACAGCAATGATCGTGTGGGCGTTGTGTGCGGCGCTGGTGGCGGTCCAGGCGGCTCCCGCTGCGAACCCTGAACCGGCGGCCAACCCTGAACCGGCGGCCAACCCCGACCCAGCGGCCGCCAGCGACGACAAGCCAGAGATTATCGAGATCATCGCGCCCGCTGCCAGTGCACAGGTATGAACAATCATCTCCCTTCTGTTTCAGATTTCACGAGGCGTCCGCTTACCAGTATCTACGGGAT
>JARACY010006673.1:0-15484 GCA_029255725.1 Scrobipalpa atriplicella
AACTCTGATGTCATATTGTATAGGTTTAGGACAATCTGTTCTTCGAAGTAGAGTTCCCATCATTATATGCTTCTTGTGCCGTATAGGAATCTAATTAATTGTGATTTAGTTGTTATTCGATTATATTCCTAATATTTGTATCTTGTTCCAGCCTTTAAGAAGATAACAAATAATAACGTTGTTTACAAAAGAAAAGAAAGTATTGATAAAGAGGTATTTACAACTAAGTTAATACCTAAGTAACTGCCTTGCCTGTGTGGTGCCGGATTAGAATAGCATCACCCCATCACTTCCTGCGGGTGTCGTAAAAGGCGACTAAAGGATTAATCCAGGGAATGGGCAGCAGCGTTCCCTGTTATACCCGCCTGCCAAGCGTGGAGAGTATGGCATATACCCCCAATTTTGGGGTGGCCTATGTCCAGCAGTGGACTGTTGTGGCTGATGATGATGAACTGCCTCTGCGGTCTGTTGGTCTGAGCATGATATTATCTATTTATTTCTCATTGAGATTCTCCCCAGTTTGGTTAAAGCAATATAGGCTGAAGCCCTTCTTGACAATTAAATAAACCAGACATTTTGCTTTCTTGGCCTAATTACTGATTCTGACTATCTGCCACAGTCGTTCCAGATCTTTTGCTCCATGCTTTTTCTAAATGGGCAAAAATGTCATAGAGATATAGATAACTATGTGTACCTATATTCGTAATATTTTTTTCTGAAATTCCTTTTTGTTTTTCAGTGTTTTGAAAAAGAATTCCGTGCTTCGGAGGGCACGTTAAGCCGTCGGTCCTGGTTGCTGTCTTCGATATAGTAGTTGTTACACAAACCATGTGAGAGGCCTATTTAGCTGTGCTATTAGGTGGTTCACAATGCTAACACCACCCAAGTAACACAAGAAGGTTGCTTAGTAGCTTTATAGCGTATATAATAACAGCTATAAGCTGCAAGAGTCAGCTGCATAGTGCGCTATGGAACCCTTCTGCAGCTGCTATAACCCTAAAGGGGCCCCTTATAGACCTTATTTAATAAGTCCAGTAGAGTTGCATAACAGCGCAAATTATTTCTTTGAACTGCTTTTTCCACTTCTTAAGCACCATAAAAAGTGAAAATTACAACTGACAGCTGAAATTGGCACTAATTGAGTGAACGAATTTAACATTCATCATTCATCCACTCACTCTGCACTGCGGCCTGCAGCAGTCTGCGGCGAAAATTGCAACTTATAGTGAAATATTTAGCTGCTAGTGTTTAAAATGTAATTGTATTGTATTTTATATTACTTGTATGAAGTCTTTAGATAAATATGTTTATGGCAGCGTGTAGTGCAATATTAAAATGGCGGAATAATAGTGAATAACTTATACGATCTCAGTTACGCGGCTTGTGTATGTGAAGAACATTGGCAAATTTAATTTACTGTGAAACGTGTATGGTGTTTTATCAAAATAATTCATGGGCCCTCAATTAATTAAAGATTCTATGAAAATCTAATGAGTTTGTAAACGCGAATTCAAATATTTTAACCAAATTTTGGTAAGTATAATGCTGATTTATGTTAATTTATGGATAACTAACGATAACATGATATTTCCGATCATCCTAAGCTGTGCAGTGTGTTGAAATAAACTAAAATATAAGTACTAATCTAGTAATTGTCTCAGATAACCTAAAAATGCTACCACAAAATGGCGTTGATATTGTAGCAGCCTTAGGTTCTTTGTTTCGCTACTGTAGCCCTTTAATGCAGTGTTAAGCGACAAAAATCACTGTTCAGAAGCTCCTATTGCCATTTAAGCTGCTAAATTATCTGCTCTAGAACTTCAAGTTCCATACAATGTCCAATAGAGTGAATATTATATCCTAAAGTGTTAATTTTATACGATTTAAAGCTTGCACCTGCATTGCAGCACCTACTATGAGGATAAAAACGCAAAGCTAATTGCAGATGGCGCCACCAGCGAGTGTTCCAAAAGAAGACCAATGAGAAGACGCAAAACTGATATTGACATTGACATTGACAGATTACTGACCAATCACAGGAACCTGACCAATACCTAATATTAAATTCATTGTAATGATAATAATTCCACCGTTCTTCATATTAGAATACTAGACTAGATATATAATCTGTAGTTCTTCATTTTATTTAAAAGTTATTATTTTCTGCCATAAAGCACTGCAGACCCCATAGTAGTTCTATAAATAGGAATTTTACGAGCAGAAGAGCTAATAATACCTCTTATGCATAACAAACATTCTAAGACGTCAATAAGTCACAATTTTCTATCTTATGCAAATCATCGTGGCAAAACATGCCACGGAACAACTCAAAGTGCTAATAGACATACAATTATATCTACAATGCAGTCTATGGTGGTATAAAATGCCAAGTAAGACCACGATGCGACCTAAAGTGACAAAAAAGATCCTAATCTAACTATTATACAGTTCCAATGTCTATAAGGGTGGCATAAGGGAGTTTTAATTAGGCACGAGTTCTATAACAGGTAAAATTATCGCTGATGGCTGCAGCAAAAATCTAAGGGATTTTTGCGACCCTTATGGCACCGTGAACTGTATAATAGTTAGATTAGGATCTTTTTTGTCACTTTAGGTCGCATCGTGGTCTTACTTGGCATTTTATACCACCATAGACTGCATTGTAGATATAATTGTATGTCTATTAGCACTTTGAGTTGTTCCGTGGCATGTTTTGCCACGATGATTTGCATAAGATAGAAAATTGTGACTT
Source organism: Scrobipalpa atriplicella (assembly GCA_029255725.1). Lineage (NCBI taxonomy): Eukaryota > Metazoa > Arthropoda > Insecta > Lepidoptera > Gelechiidae > Scrobipalpa > Scrobipalpa atriplicella. Next base: position 2,753 of record JARACY010006673.1, read on the forward strand.
ATTGACGTCTTAGAATGTTTGTTATGCATAAGAGGTATTATTAGCTCTTCTGCTCGTAAAATTCCTATTTATAGAACTACTATGGGGTCTGCAGTGCTTTATGGCAGAAAATAATAACTTTTAAATAAAATGAAGAACTACAGATTATATATCTAGTCTAGTATTCTAATATGAAGAACGGTGGAATTATTATCATTACAATGAATTTAATATTAGGTATTGGTCAGGTTCCTGTGATTGGTCAGTAATCTGTCAATGTCAATGTCAATATCAGTTTTGCGTCTTCTCATTGGTCTCTTTTGGAACACTCGCTGGTGGCGCCATCTGCAATTAGCTTTGCGTTTTTATCCTCATAGTAGGTGCTGCAATGCAGGTGCAAGCTTTAAATCGTATAAAATTAACACTTTAGGATATAATATTCACTCTATTGGACATTGTATGGAACTTGAAGTTCTAGAGCAGATAATTTAGCAGCTTAAATGGCAATAGGAGCTTCTGAACAGTGATTTTTGTCGCTTAACACTGCATTAAAGGGCTACAGTAGCGAAACAAAGAACCTAAGGCTGCTACAATATCAACGCCATTTTGTGGTAGCATTTTTAGGTTATCTGAGACAATTACTAGATTAGTACTTATATTTTAGTTTATTTCAACACACTGCACAGCTTAGGATGATCGGAAATATCATGTTATCGTTAGTTATCCATAAATTAACATAAATCAGCATTATACTTACCAAAATTTGGTTAAAATATTTGAATTCGCGTTTACAAACTCATTAGATTTTCATAGAATCTTTAATTAATTGAGGGCCCATGAATTATTTTGATAAAACACCATACACGTTTCACAGTAAATTAAATTTGCCAATGTTCTTCACATACACAAGCCGCGTAACTGAGATCGTATAAGTTATTCACTATTATTCCGCCATTTTAATATTGCACTACACGCTGCCATAAACATATTTATCTAAAGACTTCATACAAGTAATATAAAATACAATACAATTACATTTTAAACACTAGCAGCTAAATATTTCACTATAAGTTGCAATTTTCGCCGCAGACTGCTGCAGGCCGCAGTGCAGAGTGAGTGGATGAATGATGAATGTTAAATTCGTTCACTCAATTAGTGCCAATTTCAGCTGTCAGTTGTAATTTTCACTTTTTATGGTGCTTAAGAAGTGGAAAAAGCAGTTCAAAGAAATAATTTGCGCTGTTATGCAACTCTACTGGACTTATTAAATAAGGTCTATAAGGGGCCCCTTTAGGGTTATAGCAGCTGCAGAAGGGTTCCATAGCGCACTATGCAGCTGACTCTTGCAGCTTATAGCTGTTATTATATACGCTATAAAGCTACTAAGCAACCTTCTTGTGTTACTTGGGTGGTGTTAGCATTGTGAACCACCTAATAGCACAGCTAAATAGGCCTCTCACATGGTTTGTGTAACAACTACTATATCGAAGACAGCAACCAGGACCGACGGCTTAACGTGCCCTCCGAAGCACGGAATTCTTTTTCAAAACACTGAAAAACAAAAAGGAATTTCAGAAAAAAATATTACGAATATAGGTACACATAGTTATCTATATCTCTATGACATTTTTTGCCCATTTAGAAAAAGCATGGAGCAAAAGATCTGGAACGACTGTGGCAGATAGTCAGAATCAGTAATTAGGCCAAGAAAGCAAAATGTCTGGTTTATTTAATTGTCAAGAAGGGCTTCAGCCTATATTGCTTTAACCAAACTGGGGAGAATCTCAATGAGAAATAAATAGATAATATCATGCTCAGACCAACAGACCGCAGAGGCAGTTCATCATCATCAGCCACAACAGTCCACTGCTGGACATAGGCCACCCCAAAATTGGGGGTATATGCCATACTCTCCACGCTTGGCAGGCGGGTATAACAGGGAACGCTGCTGCCCATTCCCTGGATTAATCCTTTAGTCGCCTTTTACGACACCCGCAGGAAGTGATGGGGTGATGCTATTCTAATCCGGCACCACACAGGCAAGGCAGTTACTTAGGTATTAACTTAGTTGTAAATACCTCTTTATCAATACTTTCTTTTCTTTTGTAAACAACGTTATTATTTGTTATCTTCTTAAAGGCTGGAACAAGATACAAATATTAGGAATATAATCGAATAACAACTAAATCACAATTAATTAGATTCCTATGGCAGACGCATATAATGCTGGGAACTAGGAGACGATTTAAAAACTCTGACATCAGAGTTCATCGGGTCACACTTAGACTCGAAGAAGAATATTTTGTATAGGTATAGGACCCAATAATTTGTTTTTAGAAGTTAGAAGTTCCATCATTTTATGCTTCTTGTGCGTATAGGAACCTAATTAATTGTGATTTAGTTGTTATTCGATTATATTCCTAATATTTGTATCTTGTTCCAGCCTTTAAGAAGATAACAAATAATAACGTTGTTTACAAAAGAAAAGAAAGTATTGATAAAGAGGTATTTACAACTAAGTTAATACCTAAGTAACTGCCTTGCCTGTGTGGTGCCGGATTAGAATAGCATCACCCCATCACTTCCTGCGGGTGTCGTAAAAGGCGACTAAAGGATTAATCCAGGGAATGGGCAGCAGCGTTCCCTGTTATACCCGCCTGCCAAGCGTGGAGAGTATGGCATATACCCCCAATTTTGGGGTGGCCTATGTCCAGCAGTGGACTGTTGTGGCTGATGATGATGAACTGCCTCTGCGGTCTGTTGGTCTGAGCATGATATTATCTATTTATTTCTCATTGAGATTCTCCCCAGTTTGGTTAAAGCAATATAGGCTGAAGCCCTTCTTGACAATTAAATAAACCAGACATTTTGCTTTCTTGGCCTAATTACTGATTCTGACTATCTGCCACAGTCGTTCCAGATCTTTTGCTCCATGCTTTTTCTAAATGGGCAAAAATGTCATAGAGATATAGATAACTATGTGTACCTATATTCGTAATATTTTTTTCTGAAATTCCTTTTTGTTTTTCAGTGTTTTGAAAAAGAATTCCGTGCTTCGGAGGGCACGTTAAGCCGTCGGTCCTGGTTGCTGTCTTCGATATAGTAGTTGTTACACAAACCATGTGAGAGGCCTATTTAGCTGTGCTATTAGGTGGTTCACAATGCTAACACCACCCAAGTAACACAAGAAGGTTGCTTAGTAGCTTTATAGCGTATATAATAACAGCTATAAGCTGCAAGAGTCAGCTGCATAGTGCGCTATGGAACCCTTCTGCAGCTGCTATAACCCTAAAGGGGCCCCTTATAGACCTTATTTAATAAGTCCAGTAGAGTTGCATAACAGCGCAAATTATTTCTTTGAACTGCTTTTTCCACTTCTTAAGCACCATAAAAAGTGAAAATTACAACTGACAGCTGAAATTGGCACTAATTGAGTGAACGAATTTAACATTCATCATTCATCCACTCACTCTGCACTGCGGCCTGCAGCAGTCTGCGGCGAAAATTGCAACTTATAGTGAAATATTTAGCTGCTAGTGTTTAAAATGTAATTGTATTGTATTTTATATTACTTGTATGAAGTCTTTAGATAAATATGTTTATGGCAGCGTGTAGTGCAATATTAAAATGGCGGAATAATAGTGAATAACTTATACGATCTCAGTTACGCGGCTTGTGTATGTGAAGAACATTGGCAAATTTAATTTACTGTGAAACGTGTATGGTGTTTTATCAAAATAATTCATGGGCCCTCAATTAATTAAAGATTCTATGAAAATCTAATGAGTTTGTAAACGCGAATTCAAATATTTTAACCAAATTTTGGTAAGTATAATGCTGATTTATGTTAATTTATGGATAACTAACGATAACATGATATTTCCGATCATCCTAAGCTGTGCAGTGTGTTGAAATAAACTAAAATATAAGTACTAATCTAGTAATTGTCTCAGATAACCTAAAAATGCTACCACAAAATGGCGTTGATATTGTAGCAGCCTTAGGTTCTTTGTTTCGCTACTGTAGCCCTTTAATGCAGTGTTAAGCGACAAAAATCACTGTTCAGAAGCTCCTATTGCCATTTAAGCTGCTAAATTATCTGCTCTAGAACTTCAAGTTCCATACAATGTCCAATAGAGTGAATATTATATCCTAAAGTGTTAATTTTATACGATTTAAAGCTTGCACCTGCATTGCAGCACCTACTATGAGGATAAAAACGCAAAGCTAATTGCAGATGGCGCCACCAGCGAGTGTTCCAAAAGAGACCAATGAGAAGACGCAAAACTGATATTGACATTGACATTGACAGATTACTGACCAATCACAGGAACCTGACCAATACCTAATATTAAATTCATTGTAATGATAATAATTCCACCGTTCTTCATATTAGAATACTAGACTAGATATATAATCTGTAGTTCTTCATTTTATTTAAAAGTTATTATTTTCTGCCATAAAGCACTGCAGACCCCATAGTAGTTCTATAAATAGGAATTTTACGAGCAGAAGAGCTAATAATACCTCTTATGCATAACAAACATTCTAAGACGTCAATAAGTCACAATTTTCTATCTTATGCAAATCATCGTGGCAAAACATGCCACGGAACAACTCAAAGTGCTAATAGACATACAATTATATCTACAATGCAGTCTATGGTGGTATAAAATGCCAAGTAAGACCACGATGCGACCTAAAGTGACAAAAAAGATCCTAATCTAACTATTATACAGTTCACGGTGCCATAAGGGTCGCAAAAATCCCTTAGATTTTTGCTGCAGCCATCAGCGATAATTTTACCTGTTATAGAACTCGTGCCTAATTAAAACTCCCTTATGCCACCCTTATAGACATTGGAACTGTAAGAGAAGCTGCAATTTTCACTAATGTGTTAGTTGGGCAGGATTCATCGGGTCTATCGACTCGAAACCCACATGACAGAAGAAAAGTGTTTTGTATGGTGATGAAATGGTTCTCTCGATTTTATATTTGAAGTGGTTGTTACGTACATAAAACAATTTATTATTTATTACCTACACAAATTATACAACATGTTAAGAACAAATTAGTTATTATTTTATAAACCAATAAATAAAGTAATTTGTCAAAATTATAAATCTTGTTTATAAAGGGCAAGGTTGCTCTTCGTCTGATTTTTTGGCTACTGGTGCTTCATTCTGTATATTTTATCCATTGAGTCCTTTGTCTACTTGAATATCTCACACGGTTGTATTTGAGGATTATTTAATATAGGATCGGTATTCTTATTGGCAAATTATAAATCAAAATAATACGGAAAATCCTTTGAAACAAACCAAACGGACACACTTGACAGAAAGTAAAATGACACAATGTCACAGGCCATAGATAAAATAACTGCTAGCAGTATAAATCAAAAAAGGATTTACTGTAAAATATTTCATTTTATAACATTAGTTTACATAAACTAGTTAACTTTATAAGTAAAAATAATAAAAATAATCTTCATGAATGATCAGAAGTTAGATTAGAGACCTCTTTGAACTTCGTAATGAAACGATAGAAATTAGGTAATAATCATAATCAGTCATAATAAAATCTTTTTGCTTTTAAAGTTCCTGATACTAAATAAATAGGTAGGTTACCTTAGAGTTTTTATTATGAGCCTGATACTCACTTTTTAATCACAAAAAGATTTTCATCTGAGACTGCAATGAACAAAAAAAATGGTGATCATGAAAGTAGGTCAAATATTTTTTTGAATGATAACTGCTTGAACGATAAAACGCTCAAAGGAGTATCATTAATGTCCTTTTATCATAGCCACAGAATATATAATCAAGGCTTGACCCGATTGGTCGATCATAGGTTTAGGCATGGTTTAGGCAAGGAATCTGGAGGGAACGAAAGTATTAACCAAGTTTTCAAGAAAGTTTAGCAATAAACCATCTGTAAACAGCTAGTCTAAACTGTTGGTGGGCTCCAGCCTTAGACTGAGTAAGACAGATGACTTAAAACTGTACATAAAACTAGTATTAAATTTGAGTGACTTTTATAAATACAAGCCTAAGATAAATATGGATTGGTCGACTTCACAACCTTTTAATTTTTTCGTGTGTAGTTTCCATTTCCACACAATATTTTCCTTCACCGTAAAAGCGTCGAATAAACGTACATATGAAATATGGAAACCGAAAAATACAATGGTACCGTGGTTGGATTTGAACCACAACCTCGTAGGCAGCATTCATATAACCCCCTACATCTATAATTTAGATTATTTTACAAACATTCCTAGGATTACATCAACCAATACCTCTGCAGATAGACATAGTATATTACCTCAAGAAGCCACTAGATTAGAGATTCATCAGTATAAAACTGTATAAATATAGCTAAAAGAGACAACAGCAAGTACAGTTGTCGGGCCTGTCGATATTGTTCAGTATTCACAGGGCGCCGGTGATTTTCCAATGAGCGCGCGAATGCGGACGAGACGTCTTCAGCGAACCGTCTTGAGCTCTTATTCTGGTTGTCTGTGTAAAAATATTTAGGATAATGTCTGGAACAAATTGGTTATTGACACATACTTGATGAACACCTTCCTATATCTACACTGGAGAATCTACACTACACTATTATTTAAATCGCGAAACAATTTCGATTACGAATTTGTTGAACGTAGTTAATCATAAATTTTCTACGATACCATAAAAAGTTGATAGGTATTAGAAGACATCCATTATCATCGTCTGTCAATTTTATCGGATAGGAGAAAATATATTACAAGACAGTCATAGAAAATGGTGTAATACAGTCAAAGTTTTGGAAATATTTAAAGGTCTTGAAAAACCAAATAGTTAAACAACACAAATTATTAAGAAGTTGAAAGCTATGCGACTAGGCGGTCAAAAAACCTACGCGCTAAGAAGAATTAAGAAGTTCTCTAAATTCTACTTATGATAAATAGGAGATCAAAATGGAACAATGCAAACACGATAAAATATGAAGAAAAAATCGGTCGGAGAGGTCTAGATACACTAGCCGGTAAAAAAACCACCCAGAGGAGAAAAAGTTTACATTTGTCAAAGAACAGGTACATAACAATTTTATTCATTCATCCAGAATACTCTCGCGGCTAAGGTGGCGAGGTCTCGTCTAGTTAATGAGATTCTTTGGCTCGCGGTTTGCATTTCAGATCAGATTCCTGTCTCAATGCCGCTCCCTGATAACGAGGTTACCAACACCTTTGGAACAAATCTAACTGGGTTTCTGTCTGTTCATTGGTTATTGTTTTAGAATGCACCAGATGCTTCACTTCCCGTACATTACTGTAAAAGCCAGTTGAGGGCGGATTTCGGTTTCGATGGACCTGGCCACGAATTTATATTACTTTTTATTTCGAGTGGATTGCGAGTCGATCGACCCGATAAACCCTGGTGTCAGAGTTTTTAGACCGCCTAATAGCACAGCTAATAGGCCTCTGACATAGTTTCTGTAACGACCACTATCAAAGACAGCGACCGGGACCGACGGCTTAACGTGCCCTCCGAAGCACGGAACCATTTTTCTTTTCGGACAATCAGGCGATTCAGCCTGCAATGTCCTAAGCAAACTGGGGAAAATCTCACAAAGTGATAAATTAACAAATATCAACTTTGTGTCGGGAATCGAAACTAGGACATCCGGATCGAGAGCCCATGGCTCAGACCACTAGGCCACGGAAGCAGTTACGAATTACATATATATATATAACGTTGGTTGTGTGTGGGCGACGGGCGCCCTAGTCAGTTTTATTAGGTATTATTTTGACCTGTCTCTATCTCCATGAAAAAAAAAAATTGTATTGGTACTTCCATCTATTTTACGCAAAAAAAAATGGAAGTTATAAATTTCAATATAAACCTATTCATACTAGTACAATTTCGCCAAAATAAATTAATTTTCCACGTCCATCCCCATTGCACAGAAATACATACATCACGCGGCAACAAAAAACGTGTTTTCCAAAGCGTCCGTCAAAACGTTTTCCACCTAACATCTGTAATCGGGTGTCCTTTGAAAAAACTCGGACAATTCCATGACAATTCCATAGACCTCACATCATCCAAAGACGCGGTTTATGTTTAGTTTATCTTTTTGATGTTTAGTTTAGTTTTTACAGAAATTAAGATAAATTAAGATCTAATTTAACGAGAAATTAGGACATATTATATTTATCAGACCGTTGTCAGAAATAATATTTATTTTGATACCCTTGCAACCATACGACGAAACGAAAATACTGTGTCTAAATTATTACAAAGCTGTGAATATAAGAGAGGAGATAACTTTTTTTTTTTTTTTAGTAATCAGCTTAAATAGACTTCGGGCTTCAAGAAACCATTTTTCGTACCTATCTCTCTATTTTGGCTGATATTAGTAAATTCTGCGCAAGGACGAAACGCAAGTTGGAGCTCCACTTGTCATGTGTGCTTCGCCCACCTGACTTGTTTTATTTCGCTAAGCCGGATCTAATGCTGACAGGTCTTTGGACAATTCTGAATTTTGCACGGGCCTGGACCCACGTCACGGTTACAATACTTGCCTTACAAAATGCGAGTCGTTTCCCTAAAAAAACATCTGAAATCACATTGTGACAAATGAAATTGAATTTTCTTTTCATTTTCGTATTTCGTTTTATTTTTATTGCGATATTTTGTAATGGCCATCTTTTTGTATGAAATAGATAATGTGTTTGCGCCACAATAAACATTCATTTCCAATTTGAGACCATTATTTATTTATTTGCACTTTTAAAGATCGTGGCATTGTTTAATTGTAGACATCTTTGGTAATTGACTTTCGCGAAATTGGATAAAATATAGAATTAAATATAAAGTCTGTATTGCATACCATTTACATTTATAGGTATAATTATTCGATTGTATGTAGGTATACGCACGTCACCATCTTGATTTTTTTTTGTACAAGATATTTCCTTGAACATCAGTTGAGTGCGTCAAGAAGTACGTGGAAAAACAAGAATTTTTAGTAAACATAAACAAGCTAGAATCAGTGGCCGTATCCTCCCTAGGGCGATATGAATTCGACGACATACATTGCCGTTTTATTTCATGCATATTTATGTCACAGGTTTATCCGTTTCCAAACTTCTGTGCTGGAGTCGTATTTTTGAATCACTCGAACTCTAATATAAGAAAGAGTAACTTTCGCATGAAAAATTAACTCAATTCAACACGCGTTAGTCTTTTGTATGCGCATTAGAGGTCGATTGATTTAAAAATACGGCTCCAAGATTGGGATCGAAATTATAGTGATTTTCTTCCCGGCACGGCAGTACATACCGGGTGTAAGGGACAGCGTCCCGCAAACTGATAGGGGTTGCTCAGTCAACGACAGAAACTGGAGCCCTAAATATTTTGAAAAAGGTGGTTGTAGCAACTCTCATAAGCTCCAAGAGAGACTATTTTTTTGCACCCGAATTTCCGAGCCCTGGTGATTATGAATATACGGGGTGTAAGGGACAGCGTCCCGCAAACTTATAGGGGTTGCTCAGTCAACGAAACTGAACAACTATCGCCAGGTTCTTTTTTCAGGAAATGAAAAAAAAAAATTGCTTTTCCATACAAATTGTCGGATCGAGGCGGTCACTTTGTATGAAAAAGCAAATTTTTTTTTTCATTTCCTGAAAAAAAATCCCGGTGATAGTTGTTCAGTTTGGTTGACTAAGCAACCCCTATCAGTTTGCGGGACGCTGTCCCTTACACCCGGTATAAATGTCGAGAATAAGAAGCAATGGACATCGAGCAATGTTGATAACGCAAGTCGAAAACACACCAAGGAAGATCTTATCGCATTTAACTCCAAACCATCATCAATATCACATACTGCTAAGTTTATTTTTCTTTTTGCGAAGGAATACAACAAAAATGTACCGCCTAACGAAACACGCAAAATTTATTCTACACATATGTTACATAATTATATTCAGTTACATAATGCAATACAAAAGTGACTTTAAAATTACAACAGTGAAACAATTAAACAGGTTTGTGAAACTGCGGTAGCTTAGTTGGTAGAGCGCGGTGGAACGGTATTTCTAGGTGCTAGGGCTCTTACCCGGATGGTGTAGTGGATAGGGCCGCGGCCTCATGTGCAGGAGGTCGTGGTTCGAATCCCACCACGTACCAATGTGTTTTTCGGTTTTCGAATTTCATATGTACGTTTATTCGGCGCTTTTACGGTGAAGGAAAACATCGTGAGGAAACGTCGTTGTGTGTAACCTAACCTAGGATTGGGTCTGGTTTCCCTTCTGGGTTGCGGAGGTCAGATGGCAGTCGCTCTGTGTAAAAACCAGTACCCTCGTTCAACCCCTAGATTAGGTAGCCGACCCCGTGAAATACGGGAAAAAGGCTAGAAAGATGAGTTTCAAAACTTGACCGAGTAGTTTTTTATAGTTTTCTTTTTTACCCGACTGCCAAAGAAGGGTTATGTTTTTCGCGCGTATCTTGTATGTTTGTATGTATGTATGATTTTTTTAGGTTTGTGAAAGATCTACGACATGTTTTAATATGGACCGAATTACCCGGAATCACTCAAGAAAAACAAAAAGAACTAACCAATAGGCGTTGTAGTAAATACAACTGTTATATCACTAGAAATCGGACTTTGTTTAGTGATATAAGATACTTTGATGCTATAGTGTTTAATTTACACCAAGTTATACAAGGTAAGGTTAAATTATTATATTACAAGTTGTAAAATGTTGGACTGGGAGTGATAGAAAAACATAGAATGTGCCAGCTGCATCTCCTCTCGTGCATGTTGTAAGAATGGGGATTAGGGTTCAATTTGTTTTTCATATTTCGACCTACATAACATAGGTATGTTTATCGGCTAAATTATTTTGTTTTTTTTTAATGAATAGATCTTTACCTCAAAAAGACTTTAAACTAGATAATATGTGCTGGTATCGACAATGGAGTAAACTCATACGCTGTCATTCCCAAATACCTTCGCGATGAAATTCACCATTTTTTGTGACTATTGTCGCAAGCTCCATATGCTCTCCGAAACACAGACGCTGCACGTCATATCAAGCTGATACTTAAACCTTTTAACATCTCAGGTGCGGAAGACTTACCGAAACACAGAGGACTGAATCAGAAGTATATTTTTGCTGCCAATGATTCCGCGGACAATTTCCCAGTATGTCATTCGGCTTATGATAGCTTCTTCAACTGGACTTGGACCTACAGGTGGTTGTTATGATGATGAAAAAATATTTTTTGTTATTCCTTAATGGTAAATAGGAAGCGGTGCGGCGCGGGCGAGGCGGAGGCGCGTCAATTTTGTATGTAATTTATGTCTGCGCAGCGCAGCTTGATTTGAAATTTCTATACAAAAACGATGCATAGGCGACGCAACGGCGCCGCACCGTTTCCTATTTGCCATGCCCCTAAGGTGGCATTCCGATTTAAGTTAATTCTGAAGAACTAGCCAAAATCGTAGCAAATGTCTACGAGACGTAGAAAAAGGTTACGAAAACTCGAGAATTTGTATTTTATATTTTTAATTATTTTGGGGCTTTTAAACAGCTTTAGTACCTATACCTACCTAATTCCGACCAACTTTTGTATTCCAAAAAAATAAAGCGAAAAAGGTATCGCTTGAAAACTGAAAGTGGTCAAAAATTTGGTTCTAATCCCAATGGAAATCCCAAAATCTACTATTTTCGTAAACTTTGGCTACGCCCCGTAGAATTTTGCTACGCTGTAGGCTTCTGCTACGAAAAAAAGAAACCACCTTCATGCACTATTTTGTTCACCAGAAAAGACTCAACAATTCCGTACAAGTTCATCACAGTCAAGAACATCCAAGGTCAGATCCTGGATGGAGACATAAGATGGAGAGCAAATATGAAGAAACTAGATGACTATAGGAGAAAACAGCTGGACACGAAGACCAAGGCTGCTGCTATATTCCTGGAGAAGTGTAGAAGTAGAAGTAAAAGAGAAGAGTTTGTGGAAAAATTAAAGGTGAGAAATGTAATCAAATAATCTTCTTCTATCCAGTTAGTTGCCGACCTAACACGTTTCCTACGAACAGTAGCACGCTTCTGCCATGGTTTATTTAACAACCAGAACATTATCAGATGCAGTGACCACGCATACAATGTCTTTCGATGAGACTACAACGTCTTTCAACGAGACTAAAATGTTTTTCAATACGACTTAATTGTCTTTTAATGAGACTAAAGTATCTTTCAATGCGACTTCACTGTCTTTCAATATGACTAAAATATCTTTTGATGAGACTATACCTTCCTATTCCATGATTTTTAGTGAAATCAATAATTAGCAACTTCATCATAAACAATTTATTTCTTTCTAGGACGAGCTGGCGAAGCTAAACCACACACTTGACATCTACGGAAAATGCGGAAATCTCAAATGCAGGAGAAAAACTATGGCACCGTGCAACTATCGTATCCGAAAAAACTATTTCTTCTACCTAGCTCTAGAAGATTCTAAATCCCGTGACTTCTTGACTGATGAAGTTCTCCATGGCTATCATAACGATGCTGTTCCTATTGTATTTGGTGGGGAGACATATTGGGGGTGAGTCAAGATTAAAATTAATAACGGGCTTTATCGTACGTTGTAAATTTTTGTTTTTCTTCTATACAGCGAGATTTCGAAACTAAGCAACTCTGTATGGAACATAGGTCGAATATGAAAAAAACATTAGACCTCCTATACAAAA
>JARACY010006674.1:0-15478 GCA_029255725.1 Scrobipalpa atriplicella
AGCGACAGCAAAACATAGTTTGTACACTACAATTTTATTGTTGCAGTTGATGACTGTAGAAAATTTATTCCATTGTGTTTTAAGATAATGCGGTAAGAGCTACAATCGCTTGACGGATAAGTAGTTTGAGATGCAAATTATAAGTCGGTGTTGTATCTGGACCTTCCAGCATCTTGATAGGTTTTTTTTGGACACCGACTACTTTATAATGTCTTTTTTATTGAAGTTTGTTTCTGAGTTTTGTTTAAGGGTGCTTAATAGAGCGGTTTTGGGTTACATTGATAACTTTTACCGGAGTCTTCCATTAAAGGATTTTTTTATGAATATTTAGTTCCTAGTCAATACCGATTTGGTGTTTATTGCTATACGAAAGTACGTAATATACCTAATGACTTTACTCTACATTTCTACACCTATAATAATTATTATCACTGAACTACTATTATTACTAGCGATAATTATCAATATCTCAAACGGTTTTTCTTGTAAATTGCCGTAATTTGTATAAAATTTGCTTCCACTATAACTAGGTATATTAGCAACAATATCGACTCTACATAAAAGTAAAATAGTAAACCGTAACGCCATCTCTCGGATTTTCCGCGAAAGCTTGGTATATGGAAAAGCAAAGCAAAATTGTTTTCTTTGAAAATACAGCTTAGGTAGGTACAATCTTACAATAATATTTACCTGCATTAGTAACACGAAGTTTACGAATGTATTTATATTCACTTAATTATTTTTCTTACTTTATTATGTTTGTCAAATCCCTGATTGGAAATATACAAGTAAAACAATAAAAACATAGCGATTTCTATTTTTAAAAATCCATAGAGACATTTTTATTACCACGGATTTTTTGTAATTACTACTAAAATAAAATAATAGTAAGTTGTGTAAAAAAAAAGAAAAAAATTTAAATGGTAGGACATTTTAAATAATATCGAAAACTTACCTCATCCAAAATGAGCTTTACAATCCGGACAAGTTCATAAACAAACAATCCAAAACTTTCACAAGCTGTCACTGTCACAAACAAAACTCGACGCAGTTTCCAATCCACTTCGGAAAAATCCAATCAATAAATTAATTAAAACAATAAACAGTCACTGGCACCACAAAAGAAAAAAATATCCTTCAAAATAAGAACACTTTATATTTTTTATTCGAAGTTCGAAATTCAAAAGTTGGAATGCGCGCGAAACCTCGCGAGACGCCTGACCGCCACAGATTATACGACGCGTCCGACGTTATAGGCTTTTGACATCGCACTGGGTCTCGAACGTACAACACAATGCATCGCAGAGTAATTGACGATGCAGAGAAGGCTGGTGACGAATGTGATAAGCTTGCTTGATTTGTGAAGGTGAAGTTTTTTTATTTCGAATTTTCGCTTTCATGCTTTAGTACGTTATATATCTATGTTCCGAATAAAAAAAAAAAGGTTCATGCGGAGCAAAGCTCTCGCTAGTTTTAGTGTGCATTTAAAGGGAAATTGCATGAATAATTTTGAGTCTGTAACCACTGAGTTACTATGTTTCACAGGAGAGCGCATCGGTGAACTAAAACATTATATCGCATGAGTTGAAGCAGATCAGCTTCATAATTCAGTCACTCACCAACCCTCAATGTGACTGCGCGTCAAAATAGTGACTATAATAATTTCGAAAAAATATTTATGCTGTTCAGAAAATTGCAAAAATTTTGAAAAAAAAAATAGTTGCTATACAAATTTTTTTTTTGTTGTTATTATTTTATTGCTTCCGCGGTCCCGCCATTTTTGTTTTGACAATAATAGATTAAAAAGTTAGATTCCACAACTGTCAAACGTCACATTTCCGTTGGTACATTTTTTCATTGGATGTCCGCTCTATAAATTACTTCGATGTCTAAAACCCTGCTTTCAGATTATAAGTACTTAGTAATGTAGTTTAATTTGGACAACAAGTTTGTTTAACATCATGTTTATAAATTAGTAGTTAAATGATTAACGATAAAAAAAAATTGAGATAAATATAATGAAAAATCATTTATTAATGAACCAGTGGCAGTGGTATAAACTTTCAACTATAATTAAAGTACTTATACTAGGAAGACAAAGGGTTCCTGGCTCCCAAACAAGGATACCCCATACTATGGGTAGCCAATTGACTATAATGATTTCAAAGTTTTTAATTTATCGTGTTTAAAAACAGAATGTAGTGAAAGCCCAACATAATTGCTATTTAATCTCAGACACTAATATTATACCTACCTATTGTGATTCATCAAAACCATGCTAAAATTAGCTTTCTCAGAAGAAAATCTCAACATGAACTTAACTAAAAGATTAACAAAACTGTAAAATATGAACTAAACAAGTGCTACAATTACTCCAGAATCTAAGGAAGTAAAAAGAAGTAAAAAGTTGAAACAGTTAGGCATACCACGCAGTCCCACAATTAATAAACCAATTAACACACTTTATTAATTACTCTGTGTTATACATAGGCTACATAAAGCTTAAAAAGTGTCTTTTACACTGTCCGGAAAATGTTGTTTCGGCGATGGGTGCAAAACTTAGAATGGACGTTTCGTCTTTTCAAGCATAAGGTGCAGGCAGAGGAACAATTTTATTAATCTATGCCCGAGATTTAAGCTGATAATTTGTTTCCAGTTTAGTTAGGATTTTTTTCATGAATTTGATTTTGATACCCCAAAGGTCAGGGGTGACAGAGACGAAGTTGACGATGGAGCGAGCACACCCCGAAGAAGATAAT
Organism: Scrobipalpa atriplicella; assembly: GCA_029255725.1. Taxonomy (NCBI): domain Eukaryota; kingdom Metazoa; phylum Arthropoda; class Insecta; order Lepidoptera; family Gelechiidae; genus Scrobipalpa; species Scrobipalpa atriplicella. The sequence goes on from JARACY010006674.1 coordinate 2,760, forward strand.
GAATTAACTGAGTCTTCTGTCTTTTAAGTAAGATGATTCCGAGCTTTGGAGAGCACGCAAAAACTTCCTTGTCCTTATTTATAGTCGCGGTCCCAAAGGTGGTATTACAAACCACGTCAGTGCCGTCACAAAATCTGACACCCGAGTTTATAGGGTTTATGGATGCGATTATCTCACGATAGAAGAAATTAAATCGTGTCGTGAAGTATAAAACGACGCCTAGAACAGACAATGTGACCTTGCAAGGCGACAAAAGTTCGCACGATAGTTCTATTGAATATTCCATACAAAAGAAGCTTCCATACAAACAATCCTTCAACGTCTTTGTTCTCATAGTGAACTGTCGAATTTAGATGTTATTTTAAATCTACACACAAATAGTCACGCCTCTATCCATTACGGGGTAGACAGAGCATCAGAACCTTGCAAGGCGACAAAAGTTCGCACGATAGTTTTATTGAAGCTATTCCATACAAAAGAAGCTTCCATACAAACAATCCTTCAAAGTCTTTGTGCTATACGGGGTGTTAGGGACAGCGTCCCTCAAACTGATTGGGGTTGCTCATTCAACCAAACTGAACAACTATCACCGGTTTTTTTTTTTTCAAGAATAGAAAAAAAATATGCTTTTTCATACAAAGTGACCGCCTCGATCCGACAATTTGTATTGACAGCATTTTTTTTTTAATTTCCTTAAAAAAAAAACATTAAAACAATAAATAACGCTTGAATATTTCATTTTGTACAATCTTTGAATTTAGAACGAAGAAGATCATTCTATTTTTTCGCCGATTTTTTATTGACTCACAAAGCAGTTTATTTCTTACGATTTTCAAGGTGAAGGCTCCAATATATATTTTTATAGTTAGTTAATAATATTTCTTGCGCCCAGGAATAGCATACAAGTTATAATTTGAACAGGTGTGGATCTGGATCCCGTTAAAGTGTGATGATGATAGGATTGCGGTAGCTCTCCGCGCAGCATGATGCAAATTTTATATAAAAATGTCTTGTCTTCCATGCTGGACTGGGAGCGATAAAAAAACATAGAATGTGCCAGCTGCATCTCCTCCCGGGCATGCTGTAAAAACCAGCTAAGGGATTCGAGGGTTTCATTATATTGTAATTAAGGCGATGGGCTGACAACCTGTCACTACAGCAATATACAGATCTATCTTAAACAAGCCTCAAAACTTGTCAGACGTGGCGAAACGACCTTTGTTTAGTTTAGGTTGTTCACGCTCTGCCTACCCCATTAGGAATAAAAGCGTGATTATTTATGTAAGTATGTATGTATGAAATTTGTTCAATTTTGTTGACTGAGCAACCCCTATGCTATATATGGTACGCTGTCCCTTACACCCGGTATACAGATAGGAGGAGCACCGCACTCCCAGATCTTAACGGGACCTGGATATCCGCACCTGAACACATTTATAACCTGCTAGTGCTCTAGTTCTATGGAAATAACATTAGAGCAGGCTAATGGATACATATTCATACTTGATTTTATGCTGTTTGTTTTAAATTTATTCCATTTGAGAAATTATTCTAATTCATAATAAAAAGAAAACTTATTTCCTGGATTGGTAGAACTGAAAAAAAATATGGAAAGTTTACGTCAGTAAAATCCATTTATAAGGCCCAATGGTTTTTGTATAATGTAGGTACCGACGACGACATGTCACTACAGCGCGATACGCAGTAACGAACCGCATTTTTGTCATACGTAGTGAAAATAACTTAGGCTCGTATTTATAAAGCGCTCAAGATTGAGAGCAATATTAAGTATGGATTTGACGATCGTTTTGTACTGAAATGACATTTCTGATACGAACTCAAACTAGCTGTCACTCTTGAGAGCTGATTATAAATACGGGCCTTATTCAGACCGGTGACACACTGCTATCGACTCGTGGGAAGCGTGACTTAACTAAATCTTTAACAAAATTGTTGCCGCCCCTTTCTGTTCTCTCAGAAGAGACAATAACAGGTGACCATTTTTGTCAAGATTTAGTTATTTTGTGCGCTTAGATATCGATACCACTACCTACCCCACGCATACCTTTGATTTTATAGAATATGAAATGATACAAGACTTGATGACTCACTACGTGTCATCACAATGCAGCTACTACATAGTCACTCCAAAACATCTTTGACGTCATACATACTGCCTTATATTCAAATAACTTTAACATTCGTTTTATTTCTCTACAAGAGTGTGGTGATATAATTTTTTAATGCACTAAGAAAGGAATGAGTCATGTAAAGTGTTTTTTTTCTACGTTTTGTTTCAATATTGTTTCTATAAGTGTTATTACGAGATGAGAAGTGTAAGAGTAATGCAGTGGAATGGAATTTAAGAATGTTTTAGAGATGATGAAAGTTAGTGTGTAATTTAGATACTTAACATAGTCTGACGTATCTTTAAAAATATGTGAACTTACCTAATTTTACTACCTACCTATTCGTATTATTGTCACCATCATCATCTTTGTTTTTTTATTATTATTAATTGATTTAAATAATTTTTGTTTAGTATCTGCACGAGTTTGTGTTAAGATTATCACAATATGTAAAATCTCGACTGTATTAGCAGAGAGAAAATGGGCACGCTCAGAAAATGCTTCTTAATAAAAAATAATAATATTCCATTAAGTTCTCAATATTTAAATATCAAACAGTAAAAATAGTTAAATAAACGTAGCAGGTAGGTAATATTCTTATGTCACTGCAAATATTTCAAAATTTAACCATCAACCAATCGCCACAATTTCATAAGTAACACAAAGACCTCGATTTCATACAATTCCACTAAAATAAAGAGCAATGCTTCTATAGAGATAAAAAGTTATAATTGTTGCACTACACATGTCTGCATTCCTTTGTAATTGGTGGGAATATGCTGATGTCGGAACAAAGGAATATTTAAAGCAAAAGTGGAGTTTGTAGGCCTCTGACCCTATAACTTCTATAAAATGTATTACTCTGTATTTACTTACTTTTATTTTTTTGTTATGTGAGGTTTTGTTACTGGCACAAGATTTTCTTAGGAAATTAAAAAAAGTTTACTTGGCATTTAATAATCACAAATAATTTTGTGATCTATTTTCACTTATCATACTAATGCGAGTAGTGTCCTATCAAAAGTTAAAGTTTTAAGGGGTTCAATATAAATAAAATAAAATCAGCCTGCTCCCAAAATTGAAAGAAACTTAACTCAAAATCGACTTTGTGTCCCATCGGAGTACAACCTACTATGTAGGTACCTAAAGGATCAAGTTCTTGAGGCTTATACATAATACACCAAGGAAGTTAATTTTGCAATGCGTTCTAATGCTAAAATACATTCAATAACTCTATCCGGCCTGCAGTGTTACATCTGTTTTCCATAGCGAGGTGATTTACACTACATAAACATTTTTTTTTTTATTTTACTAAGATTTTTTTTGCAGTTTTACCTTAGGTGTACGTAGAAAACAGATAGTTTATTACCTTTAGTATCTTTTTATTAATTAGAGTTTAATGGTTCATGTAGTTTCTTAGTAAGTAATATTGAGATTATGATTGTAAAGTCATAGGTATTACAAGTTCAGAATATCAGAGTACCTATACAAACAAACCCTGCTTAGTTTAATGTGTTGTAAGGTTACAGCTCAGCACAAGTATAATACGTTCATAACATACATATTACAAGTATAATACGGGGTGTAAGGGACAGCTTCCCGCAAACTGATAGGGGTTTCTCAATTTTTTCAGGAAATGAAAAAATAATTATGACTTTCCCTTACAAAATGATCGACCACGATCAGAGAATTCGTATGAAAAAGCAAAAAAAAAATGATTTCCTGAAAGAATTTCCTGGTGAAAGTTGTTCAGTTTCGTTGACTGAGCAACCCCTATCAGTTTGCGGGAAGCTGTCCCTTACACCCCGGATACCAGCTTTCTATTTATAAGAATTTAAATAAAACATATTAATTTTATTTTGGTAGCTATATTTTTCTTCTGGTGGTAATATTTAAATTTAAAGTCTCACCTATTATGAATAAATTAATGGTATTTACAGCTAATTGAATGTTCATATCCATAAAGAGCAGTTTACAAACAGACACACATTAAAAAAATATAAGTATAGGTAATGGAGTCCTGAGCTTTATGCTAATAGGCCATTGTTTTACCATGTAACGCATGTCAGTCACATTATCGGCCATGTTTGAACTATGCTTGATCTGTTGCATTATTTAACTAATCGTTTGACAGCTCAGACTAAAATATAAAGTAGATGCAACACCGCGTACAAGAACAGTGAAGCTAACAAACCTCCTCCTTCTGGTGACCACCGCTGCCAAAGTGGTGGAAATACCAGTGTCAGGATTTGGGTGAGCTCGCTTTGTTATCGACTTAGTCTCATCGCTCACCTAAAATAAATTCAAAAGCACGCCCATCACTAATAAAAGGCCATAATATGATTACACATTTTGAGTATATATATGTATATTATACGGGCACAAAATGTGTAATCTTCTGCGTGCCAACAAGTAGATTTATAATGTTTTTACGTACCTATGCAATATGCATGTATAAGCGCGTGTATGATTAAATACTATTATAAGTCTGTTCTGTAGGAACTACATAGCGTGTAGAGCTATTCGGGCTTCTCTATTTTGTTTACAGCGATCAATCTACCTTATTCCTAGATCTGAGTTAGACAGGCGTATTGTTATTCAACGTAGAATTGACGTTGCCCAACTGAATTTTGATCGGAATGGGTTTACGTGTTAGGATTTTTTGGTAACAACAACTAAAATATTGGTTTTTTAGGTTAAAGAAAAATATTGAAATAAGGTATAAATTTAATAAACATAATTTGCTAAGGATTAAACTACGGGTTCTTGATATATAATTTGGATCTACTCATCTGCATACTAAAGATGCTGTATCTCCTTTTATGTAGGTAATCGGTCTTTTTATCTCGTCTACAAAGAACTAGCCACTTTTTACTAAATTTTCCCTTAAGTCTTCTCGTGGTTGATAGTTTTTTGAGTCAATAAAATTCAAAGCACCTTTCTATCAAAGACTTCTGGGTTAGCTCGGTCCATCGTCGACTCTGTCACGGTCATCGCTGACCTTTGTGTCAGTGTAGTCAAGAGCTAACCCATTCCAAGTAAAAAAAAAGTTTTAAATGTCTTTGACATGATTTGCACTATGGCCACTTGACCACTTTTGCTACTGCGATAATAGGTATCTAAAGTGTGGAATCTTGGGTAGTCCTAGTTTTTCGGACTACCTACACCTTTCCTAAGCAAAGGATTAAAAAGATTTGTTTTATTTGTATGCTGATTATAACGGTCAAGCTGCATGAAATCATAATGTAGGACCTATATTTAAAGTTAAACCTTTGAAGAGGTTCATTTTGAACATTAAAGTTACACCATCAACATTCAGTTAAATAGACTCATCTTTAAACACGCAATTAGTTTTAATTTCTCATTATTTCTAACACACTAACTTCCGTTTAAAAAAGATAAATCATCGATTTAAAATCGATTCCTTACCATAATTGAAACTGATAGATTGAATAAAAAGATGTTATGCTAATTATTTTTTATCGATTAATCGGAAGTCAAAATATCGATAGAACGAAAGATAACATCGATTTTCTATGCCTTATTTTGATAATGAATTTGTTCATAGGTGCTTAATAGAGATGTAGCATGTATGTATAGGTACTTAGAATGAACTTTTAACTTGTTACACGGTTAGTTAAATAATAACTGCCTTCGTGGTCTAGTGGTCTGAGCCATGGCCGCTCGATCCGGAGGTCCTGGATTCGATTCCCAGGGAGAAACACAAAGTTGATATTTGTTACTTTATCACTTTGTGAGATTTCCCCCGGTCTGATTAGGTCATCATTACAGGCTGAATCACCTTATTGTCCGAAAAGAAAAAAGATTCTGTGCTTCTTAGGACACACTAAGCCGTAGGACCCGGTCGCTGTCTTTGATAGGGTCGTTACACAAACCTATGTCAGAGGCCTATCAGCTAAACTCTGACACCAGAGTTCATCGCGTCGATCGACTCGAAACCCATACGACAGAAGAACAAGTTAAATAAATTTGTAAATATTGTTTCTCCTTCTCTCATTTGAAAGCTGAGTAAGCGATTAAATTATGTTTGCATTTATAATACTAATATAGAGAAATCAAAAAAATGCTTTTACGGACAAAAACATACCTAATTATCAGACGGAATCCTTTTTCTTTTCCGGACAATAATTACGTGATTTAGCCTGCAATGTCCTCACAAAATTAGGGAAAATTTCACTGAGTGATATATAGATACCACGAACTCCAGGTTGGGAGCCCGCGAACGGCTTCGACCATTAGACCACGGAGGCTGATTTCGAGTAGTTTTAATAAACTTATGATGCTTTGCATAGATCTCATTGAGACATGACCCAAGAAAATATTATATGAATTGAATAATAAATAAAATCCGTTAAAACAAAGTACTTTGGAAAATAGTCAATCGTCCTTCATATTTGTCAAAATATCTTTGCTTTTATCATAAAAAATACACACACAAACCCACTAGAAGCAGCTCAAAAATATTCTCCATTCTATTCTCCCCTTGTTTCCTAAATGCAAGTGATCTAATCAACCGCCCGCCAAAGGCAGTGGAAACTTTTGAAACAACTGCCTCGGAATAGCACCCTGAGGCTACACCAAGTTAAATTTGGAGCAGGGAAGTCCTCACGACTTGGGCTTTATATCGGAAGCTATTAACTGTATACAGGATAGTACATTTTTTATAGAAAAATTGCTTGAATCACCTTAATATAGTCAAATAGGTGTGTTTCAAAATACTTTTCAATGTTGAGTTTAGGGGTATTGTGAATAATTCTTCGTTTTACAGATGACTTAATCCAAAATTCCCTTGAACATGGTTACAAACCGAAACAAGGAAAATAAAACTCCTTTCCTCAAATGCAAGTCAGTTGTACAACTTTTAGAACGTCGGACCCAGTAGAGCGCCCTAGGGCAGCGCAAAAGTTAAATTTGCAAAGTCGAAAAAGTTTGGTACCCTCCCTAACTTTTGTAACCGTTAAGGGTTTCGGGCTAATCTCTGCAAAATAACGGTGAAATTTACTAAGCGTTGTTCCTGTTAAAGCATTTTTTAAATCTAAACAGGGTTACGTTGTTAAACTAATGTTGTTTAAAGGCGTTTCATTAAACTTTTACGGTTATTGTAATGTCTTTATTAAAGGAAATTTGCCACATTCTCTACTTTACTCGCCTATTAAAAGGACAGTAAAGCAACCACCCATGAAGATGATATTAAATCGAAATATAAGAAGTCACAAAATGTATCGAATAAAGTCGATCCCAGTTCCCATATCAAAGCATCTTCATCGCAGCCATCTGGCGGTAAACACAACTTTGTTTCTTTTTCTTAAAAAAAGAAATTACTTGACCATGGAATGTACTCTTGGTCAGCCTCCTTGGGTTGTTTTTGCACCTGTCACTAGTTGGACCTGTTCGGACGGATGTTGCGTGCGTTCACCCAAGTGGGATAAAGACGGCTACATAAGCGTGCCGCGAGAAGAACTGGCTGCATAGGTTTCTGCTTGCGCTTGAGCAGGATAGATAACCGTCGCGTGGCGCGGGAAAAGGAGCGATGTATGTGATCGTCAAGCCAGGTCTGCTTGTTTTATTTAATAATCCAGTTATAATAAGAAAGGTGGCGTGGAAGGCTTCTGAAGGTGCGCCGCCGGGATCTAGCGGCATTGTTTTGATAATGTTACGCTCTGTAATGATGCGCGCTATTGAGAAAACTTTGCAAAGATTTTGTAATATTTCAAAAGAAGAATAGTTGTTCTTATTTTGACTGAGAGCATTAGAAACACATACAATAATACTAGCTGATCCTCTTTCTATTTCATAATACTAGTAAGTAAAGTGCTAATTGACAACTCGTCACTACTGTAATTACATAATACACAACCCTTTCTGAATTGACCCTTAAAATTAGACTCTTCAATTAAGTCGTAGTCGTTTTTTGTTTTTAATAGACTTGGATTTCCAATAAGGTATCTACTTAGCGAGTGTGTAAGTGTTTACAAAATTATCCACCTTTGGAATGTATCTTTCAGTTTAAAAGTTTCCTGAAGAAAGGTAGGAGAGGGCGCCGCGAAGCCTTAAAAAGTTAAATACAACACTAATCCTTTCTAAGTAACGTTAAGCAGAAGATTAAAACGCTTTATAACGTCAACTGTAAATTGGAATCGGCTTTGAGTTACCTACATCTTACTTAAAAGATGTTTCAAATAAAAATATTATTATTAATACATGATATGACCATGACAGACAAATATTTACTGCCCTCAACTAAATGCCTTTAAGTACAGCGGTTAAGGATCAAAATCAGCACAAAGCTTGCAAATTGGCGTGATGGGTTGAATGGGTCCCACACTGGTAGAACATAATTATCGTAAGGCAACTTTTAAGATATGTTGCCCTGGTGGATATGTCACAGTGATCTAGTTGAATACGCGATTGGATTGAATGACTAGCTCGTTAATTAAATGACAGCATTTAATTAAATGACTTAAAACCACGTCTAAATCTCTAATAGGGCGTCAAAGATCTATCAGGAAGGAAGACGTTTTACTCGTACATGTCATTTTATAAAAGACCTATGTTATTTATTGCTTTTGCAGTAATGACATAATGTCATCTTGCTAATGTTGCCTACTAAACCTATACTTAGTTCAAATATCTTTTTTAGAAAATTACCATCTAGAAAAGCACAGGCCAAAAACAGATTCCTCACCTCATGGAGAGCAAATTATCACAATCTCCAACAATTTAGCAAACGAACTGAGCATGAAAATGATTGTTCGCTAAGCAGTTAAGTGCATGTCATCAATAATGCAAGCGTTGCACAGGTGCCGACTGTAGACTGTTGTGACGAGTAGTTGCGATCGCGACGTCTGTAGGGTTGCCTCTACAACGATCCGATGAACACTGGTGTCAGAGTGAACTGAGCTAGAAATTATTGTTCGCTATGCAGGTTAAGTGCATGTCATCAATAATGCAAGCGTTGCACAGGTGCTGGCTGTAGACTGTTGCGACGAGTAGTTGTGATCGCGACGACTGTAGGGTTGCCTCTACAACGACCCGATGAACCCTGGTGTCAGAGTGAACTGAGCTAGAAATGATTGTTCGCTAAGCAGGTTAAGTGCATGTCATCAATAATGCAAGCGTTGCACATAGGTGCCAACTGTTGACTGTTGCGACAAGTAGTTGTGATCGCGACGACTGTAGGGTTGTCCCTACATTAAAAGTCACACGTAGACATTGAGATTGGAGAATATAATTATAATATTACTATTACCGAGTGGATTTTCGATTCGAACAACGACCCGATAAACCCGAGTTTCAGAGTTTTCAAACCGCCTAGTAGCACAGCAAGCAGCCCTAAGATGTCTATTCGCGCGTTATGCAAGTTCTGTGTCGTTTCGTTGCATTTTTTGTTTGTCTCCGTTGGTTTAGATTGGTTTTATGTAGAAATGGCAGTGAATTGTGTGTTTTAAGTGAAATAGTGTCAATTCAATAAGCGTGTAAAAAGTGTTGAGTAGATCAATGGGTCTGCGTTAAGAAATGTCATAGATGTTAGAATTGAAATTGGTTTATTTTATTTTGATAATTGGAGATTTTCTTGCAATTAGACAAGTGATTGGCGATATCGCGGCACTCTGATCCACGAAAAATTTAATGACACTCTTCAAGCACAATAATATTAAATAAATGAACTATCAGACTAGATCAAGGGACTAGATGGAGTAGTGACTGGGTGTAGAATAATGGTATGCGATAAAAATAGTATGTTTGTTTCTGCCAGTAGTCATAAACTAAGTATAACAACGTTGGCGCCAGTTTTTATATTTTGTGAAACATCTTCTATGGTCCTTTCCCCGACTTCTCTAACTCTTACACCCAAAATTTTGACCTTACCTCGCTTCAATACCTTTGCCCTTAACTTATAGCCTTTATGGTCATAGTTTATGAAGTGACAGCCGGGAGATGGTCCGAATCGCTGTGGTCACAAACACTTTGGACTTCACGAATTGGAAGTGTTTTGCCAAATTGCCAGCGTAGTTTTGCGGTTGAAGGACGGAACTGGAAATTCATAATTCATTTGTTTTTGCTATTATATGGTACAATATAGTTTCGCTGGTTACTGTGAAAATTATGAGAAATTTTGTTTAAATTAGACATTGTGCTATCACCCCATAAGATTAGTCCATTTATGTGCAATATGCAGATTTAAAACCCGAAGAATACGCTTCAATAACTAAATACTGACTAAACAGCTTGTAACCTGCCTAATTGGAAACAATCTATTCACACCGGGAAGAGACGCGAGCCCATCGCGTGCCTAATACAATATACCTAGAACTTAATTTCCTACGTCATTCATTCGAAAACTTTAAAGTTATTCGCCAGTGTTACTTTGGGCCCACAGTTATGTACTTAACTGAACCTTACTATCACTTCATAACTACGACAATAACTGCGATCCGTAAGTAAACCAAGTTTGCAGTAAATATAGCTAAGCCGGCACCGGAGAGGATTAGATCAAATTACTAGCTACAGACACACTGGGTGGAAGGATCCTTACTGTATCAGCAAGGCCACTGATGGACTTATGACCGACCATATACGGACGAATCGAAGAAAAAAGTAAGTATGACAGCTTGCGTGGGTTTATTTCTTCTGTCTTCTTCTCCTTAAATTTAAGAGCAGCGCTCTTGTCGGTGGAGCATTCGCCATCGCTCCCGGTCCAATACCAGTTCTTTGGTCTCCTGGTACAACTTGACGTTTATCTTCTCCTTCACTTGCTCGAAAAAAACTGCGTCTTGGTCTTCCTCTCCCTCTCTTTCCTTCCATTTTGCCCTCTATGATATTTCTTAAAAATTCATCATGTCGTATCAGATGACCAATCATCCTTCCTCTTCTCAATTCTATGGTCCTTAAGAAGTCCTTCCTCTTCTCAATTCTATGGTCCCTAAGAAGTCCTCCCCCACAATCCTCAAAACCTCTTCATTGGTCTTCTTTTCCTTCCAGCTAATCCTCTTCATCCTTCTCCAACTCCACATTTCAAAAGTTTCGAGTCTCGCTCTGTCTCTCTGATTTAATGTCCACGTCTCACTACCGTACAACAAAATGCTCCATATCACATCGCAATGCTCCTTAATTAGTTGTTTCCTGACTAGTTTTTGAGATACTAAGGATATGTAAGGAGATTTTTTTTGTTGTTAAAGGCCCTTTTGGCCATGACGATTCTGGAAATTATGGAGTCATTGGTTATTACGCTACGGGTTGATTTGGGTATTCCGAATTTTAAACCCACTTTATTCAGCCCCTGGCGTGGTTTGTTAAATGAAAACTATGAACAAAGACAGCGACTGGTAACCAATGCATTAACGTGCCCAATTAAGCACGGAAAAGATAATCAGGTCATTTGGCCTACCTTATCGTTGCCTAACAAGAAACCATAATTGAGAAATAAGTGTTTTTAAGATAGTTCATCTCCTAGTGCATTCCCTTCCTCCCCCACTATTACAGAGCCCCGCACTAAATACGCGGCGACCGACAAATGTATGGAAATGATTCCGAGGGCGCCCTCTGTCGGGATTACCCGGGATTAAGTCCCTGTGGGGCGAACGATTCCTGCCCGGGATTTGCGAGTGTATGCTTTTATATGGGAATAACCCTTCGCTGGATAATTTTAGTGGGTTAAGGACAATGGTTAAGGATTTGTTTTTGGGATTAGGTTTACATTTTGTCTCTCTCTCTCTCTCTCTCATTCATCCCTACAGGTAAAACGTAAAACCGCTTAATGGACTTGGCAAAAGTATTGTTGAAAACAGTAAAAAGTCCCGCCGGGTCATAAATGTTACAAAGACAAAAAGTTAATGGGAAACATAGTCCTAGTGTCAAAATGTACAAAAGTATTTTTTTAATGAATTAGAAAAATCAAATCTTGTTGAGATACATAACAGATTTTTTTTAAATTTATTTATTTATTTATTTAACCATTTATTGTACACAGAAAGATACAAAGGACAAAATACATAGGAAACACAGACACAACAGGCACTGCTAATCTCTAAAAAGAAATTTCTTACAGCAGACCTACAGAAGTGAAATGGCAATAAACGATACGCGGATAAGACGTGCACAATATACCTACTTACTTAACAAAACATAAAATGGAACAAGTACAATCAGAATCTAAAGATAAAACCAAACCAAAACAAAAGATATAAAATACCTACTTAAAATAAATAAATATATAGACCTAATAAATGCAAATCAATTAGATAATAAAAAAATATGTAGAAATGAATAGGTAATTTGGAAAATTCAATTGTACAATGAAGGGAAGTCTGCAATAGCAATTGAATTAAAACTATAGTCATTACTATCGGAGCGCAGATTGAATAGCGTTCGATTTTACTAAGAAACGCGCTATTTCTACTGGGAATTTGTAGCTGATTTAGATATTCAAGAGCACCTCTTTTCTGATCTAGTTTTAATTCCATGGACTGCCAAATGAAGGTTCTGGGTTCTATTAACCATAAGTTGATCAATTATATTACTTAGTGAGGTTGTTACCTACCTACTTAGGATAATACAGACTGAATCCAT
>JARACY010006675.1:0-15476 GCA_029255725.1 Scrobipalpa atriplicella
TCACATCACCCATCATCTCATCATCATATCTGTGGTATTACCTGAGCGCCGTACTGTTAATTTGCTAGTTGCCATATCGCAATCTTTCGCATTATCATCACATCACCCATCATCTCATCATCATATTTCTGTGGTATTACCTAAGCGTCGTACTGTTAATTTGCTAGTTGCCATATCGCAATCTTACGTTGGCCCAAAGCTTACTATTATAGCTTAGTAGTCTTGAAAGTTAGTAGTACCACGCCAAACCCACCTGGTCATAATGTTTACCTCAAAAGATGACGTGCAGTGATGTACGGGGTCGGGTAAGCGCGCCGGCACCGCCTGGCACGCGTGATCGATTGCGCGCTCGACCGGAGCCACGCTGCCCCCGAACTGGTGAGCTTACCCTACCGTGCTGGGGATTCGAGATGGTTCCGGAATTTTCGATAATGGCGTAATTTTTTTTTTTTTCTAATGGTATCTAGGTTGTATTCTTTTTTCTAGAGTGCTTTATAAATAAAGCCGCGCTGTCCCCGAACTGGTGAGCTCACCCTACCGTTCGAGATGGTTCCGGAATTTTCGATAATGCTTTTGAGTGGGGTGCCATATAATTATCTTAAATTCTTTGTATGTAATACTTTTAGTGTGATTGGCAGAGGCATATTTTCGAATTTCATATTATGTATAAGGAATTAGTGTAATGGAATTAGTGTAGTTTGTATGAAAGCTGTTCACGGAGTTTCGTTATATTGACCTGTATTTATTATATTTCTCCATGCTAATAAATACCTAGTTGTTATTATAATTCTAGAGTGGAATTACTTTTATACTTAGAGTGAAAAGTATTCTTCTGGATTAGCTCATTCTACTATCAACTCTGTCTCTCTGTCCTAGATTAGAATCAAGATAAAAAAAAACGAAATCATTTAATAATCGCAGAGGACAAATTAATTTTCATAATAAATTCATGTTTCTTCATTTCCAGTGACCGCTTTCCCTTCTACAAAGCAAGTGACGAGCGCTGGAAGAACTCCGTCAGACACAACCTGTCCATTAACCCTCACTTCAGAAAGGGAGCCAGGGCACCGCAAGGAGCTGGCCATCTTTGGTCACTTGCAGCCAACGCCATCGACCTTCTGCCCTTAAGACACAGTCCAGTTTACATCGACGAGAAGACCGGAGAGACCATTCTGGAGACCCACATCATTGACTGTCCAAAGGTAAAAACCAGTTTCAAATTCGTTCAATAACTCTATCAATCCTCACTTCCGAAAGGGAGCCGGGACCTTTGGTCCCTAACAGCAAACGCCATCGACCTTCTGCTGTTGAGACACAGTCCAGTTTACATCGACGAGAAAACAGGAGAGACCATTCTGGAGAACCACAACATTGACTGTCCAATAGTAAAACCAGTTTAAATTGGTTCGACTCCGACAGAATCTGTCCGTCAACCCTCGCTTCCGAAAAGGAGCTAAGTCTATCCAAACTTGGGAGATATTTGCCGCACTCAACACAATTTTACTTATAGCTTTTAACAACTGAAGGTGCACACAATTGTTGAACATTGAATAAAGATAAACCAAATATTTTGACCTGCTTTAAACGGATTAAAGACACCCATCTACTTTCCACGGATGTTGTGATGTGAAGCCTGGTTAGGCCAGTTTTATAACCTTTCTTGGACTGTGTACGCCAATCTTCCTGCCCAACTAGGTGAGTTGAGTATACCAATTACCCTTCGATTTAGGGATTCCTATGTCCAGCAGTGTACTTTGTTGGAATTACTAATTCTAAAGGCCTATTATACTCGTTACTAGGTACTTACTATTAAAACAAAATGATTACCATTTTCGGTTAACAAAACTTAATTTTAACATTCCAAATCATACATAACATAAGGTGTTAATTGTCTAACATATTCAGCAAACAAAAATACGTTTGGAGCAATGACTGGGGGACTGTGTTAGAAATTCTCTTGCAAATTATTAATAAGTGATACAATATGGGGCACATAAATTATCTTCATGTTTATCAGCTATGTGCCCCAAGCATAGTTATCAGGTTTTAGAGTTGCAGGCACGTGAGAGAAACACAACACGAGAAGTTTCAGATATAATAGGACAAAATACCTTTTTTTAGATTTACGGCCAGATTTTCAATGCAATGTCGTGGTCAGAAGAGCCTTGCGTTCAGAAGTGTGTAAACAAAACTTTTTTTCATTGGTAGGTCTGTTATACAAGATACTTTCATTCTTACCAAGTTAGTTGGAACTTCATCATTATAAGCTCATGCATACCTATATTCCCAACGAGGGGGGGGCACGAGCCTTCCCTGGAATAGGGTTGGTTGGAATTCAAACCATGGCTAATACTGACGACGAAAACGAGGACTGTTCTTCGCTTCAAACGCCATCAATTCGCCTTGTTAAAAAAAAAAAACATATTTATATTATATTTTTTTCTGAATCTTTACGTAATTTTAAAAAAACTAATTTCGTGGTTTTCGGTTTTAAATCAGCCATTATTTTTATATTAAAATTTAAGTAACTGTACCCGAGTGACGTCACAACGTAACGTAAGATTTGGTTTCTTGTGTAGAATAAAAACTATTTGTTCTATGTCTTTTATAACAGCAGTGAAATAACAACGGTAGGGCACATTAATTTCACTGCTATTTTAAAAGACATAATATAAATAGTTTTTATTCTACACAAGAAACCAAATCTTACGTTATGTTGTGATGTCACTCGGGTACAGTTACTTAAATTTTAATATAAAAATAATGGCTGATTTAAAACCGAAAACCATGAAATTAGTTTTTTTTAATTACGTAAAGATTCAGAAAAAAAATATAAAATAAATATGTTTTTTTTTTGAACAAGGCGAATTGTGGGTATTGCAGAAATTCTTATTTACGGTGTTTTACTCGTCTTCCTTTTTTACCAACATCTTGATCTTCGTCATCATAAACATAATCGGTGTCAGTTTTCATAATCATATCCTTCAATTTCACCAGCCAGTTAACTTTAATTCTAATTTTATTTGAAAAGCAAATTTTTCGGGTCCTTTCATTATAATGGTGTGGTTTTCCATTTATTTCGCATATCTTGTTTACATTGTCATCTTTGCCCAAATATCTAATGCTTAGGGTATTATCGAGAGCATGACAACTTTTGTGCTTTAATAACAAATCTTCCAACATTGTAGCTGTATTTAGTTAGTACAGAAGTAATTTCTTTCTTTTGAAAACATAACAATGTAGTATTCAAGTTAAAACCCAATGATTGGCTACGTATTCATTTGTCGTTTGCAAGACGTGGCTATATTTAGGTTATGTATAGGTCGATATTCTCTAAATACTAAATTGACACAAAGACAGTCAGTCCACATTGATCAGCCCACACTCTCGTACCACCTGCTCTGTTGACACCGGGTTCAGGAACACTGAAAGAAAAACAAATGATGCGATGTTAATGTTTCCAAAAGATATTCATAAGCTTGTAGTGATATGCACTGACATTTTTGATTATAGATCTATCACCGTTGTCCATGTCCAATTGCCATGTAAAACCAAAGATTGCGTCTGAAGGGAAAAGCTGCCAGCCTTTTTCATAATAGTTACAGGCTGAGTTACAGAGTAGTTTTTTTTAAATGCTGCTATTTTTGTATATCACTAATCTAAAAATTCATGTGTAGTGTAGGCAAGGCAACTGATACCGCAGAATAATCTGTTTGTATGAGTGGACACTATAGTGTATAACTGACTCTGTGGTGTAGTGGTCTGAGCCATTGACTCTCGATCCGGTGGTCCTGGGTTCGATTCCCAGGGGGGAACACAAAGTTGATATTTGTTAATCTATTACTTTGTCAGATTTTCCCCAGTTTGGTTAGGACGTTGCAGGCTGAATCACCTGATTGTCCGAAAAGAAAAAGGATTCCGTGCTTTGGAGGGCACGTTAAGCCGTCGGTCCCGGTCGTTGTCTTTGATAGTGGTCGTAACACAAGCCATGTCAGAGGCCTATTAGCTGTGCTATTAGTTTAAAAACTCTGACACCAGGGTTCATCGGGTCGATCGACTTAAAACCCACATGACACAAGAAGAAGTGGACATTGACCTCATAATTGTAGATAGTACTCTTTCTGACAATGGCTTTCAGCTACTCAATATTAAACACATGTCTAACTTTCTAATGGATATTATTTCGTACATTACAAAGGTGATTTTAAGTTGATGTTCATATACAAAAACAACAATACCTACAATGATAGTACTCACTAGTACTTCCCGTAAGAAACTCTTGATCAGGCAGTATACTGGCTGCTGCAATGGCAGCCTCGTCGAGTACGATGACCTGGAAATTTAAAAAATACCTCGTTTTAGAAGAAGTACCTAGTAACGAGTATAATAGGCCTTTAGAATTAGTAATTCCAACAAAGTACACTGCTGGACATAGGAATCCCTAAATCGAAGGGTAATTGGTATACTCAACTCACCTAGTTGGGCAGGAAGATTGGCGTACACAGTCCAAGAAAGGTTATAAAACTGGCCTAACCAGGCTTCACATCACAACATCCGTGGAAAGTAGATGGGTGTCTTTAATCCGTTTAAAGCAGGTCAAAATATTTGGTTTATCTTTATTCAATGTTCAACAATTGTGTGCACCTTCAGTTGTTAAAAGCTATAAGTAAAATTGTGTTGAGTGCGGCAAATATCTCCCAAGTTTGGATAGACTTAGCTCCTTTTCGGAAGCGAGGGTTGACGGACAGATTCTGTCGGAGTCGAACCAATTTAAACTGGTTTTACTATTGGACAGTCAATGTTGTGGTTCTCCAGAATGGTCTCTCCTGTTTTCTCGTCGATGTAAACTGGACTGTGTCTCAACAGCAGAAGGTCGATGGCGTTTGCTGTTAGGGACCAAAGGTCCCGGCTCCCTTTCGGAAGTGAGGATTGATAGAGTTGAACGAATTTGAAACTGGTTTTTACCTTTGGACAGTCAATGATGTGGGTCTCCAGAATGGTCTCTCCGGTCTTCTCGTCGATGTAAACTGGACTGTGTCTTAAGGGCAGAAGGTCGATGGCGTTGGCTGCAAGTGACCAAAGATGGCCAGCTCCTTGCGGTGCCCTGGCTCCCTTTCTGAAGTGAGGGTTAATGGACAGGTTGTGTCTGACGGAGTTCTTCCAGCGCTCGTCACTTGCTTTGTAGAAGGGAAAGCGGTCACTGGAAATGAAGAAACATGAATTTTATTATGAAAATTAATTTGTCCTCTGCGATTATTAAATGATTTCGTTTTTTTTTATCTTGATTCTAATCTAGGACAGAGAGACAGAGTTGATAGTAGAATGAGCTAATCCAGAAGAATACTTTTCACTCTAAGTATAAAAAGTAATTCCACTCTAGAATTATAATAACAACTAGGTATTTATTAGCATGGAGAAATATAATAAATACAGGTCAATATAACGAAACTCCGTGAACAGCTTTCATACAAACTACACTAATTCCATTACACTAATTCCTTATACATAATATGAAATTCGAAAATATGCCTCTGCCAATCACACTAAAAGTATTACATACAAAGAATTTAAGATAATTATATGGCACCCCACTCAAAAGCATTATCGAAAATTCCGGAACCATCTCGAACGGTAGGGTGAGCTCACCAGTTCGGGGACAGCGCGGCTTTATTTATAAAGCACTCTAGAAAAAAGAATACAACCTAGATACCATTAGAAAAAAAAAAAAATTACGCCATTATCGAAAATTCCGGAACCATCTCGAATCCCCAGCACGGTAGGGTAAGCTCACCAGTTCGGGGGCAGCGTGGCTCCGGTCGAGCGCGCAATCGATCACGCGTGCCAGGCGGTGCCGGCGCGCTTACCCGACCCCGTACATCACTGCACGTCATCTTTTGAGGTAAACATTATGACCAGGTGGGTTTGGCGTGGTACTACTAACTTTCAAGACTACTAAGCTATAATAGTAAGCTTTGGGCCAACGTAAGATTGCGATATGGCAACTAGCAAATTAACAGTACGACGCTTAGGTAATACCACAGAAATATGATGATGAGATGATGGGTGATGTGATGATAATGCGAAAGATTGCGATATGGCAACTAGCAAATTAACAGTACGGCGCTCAGGTAATACCACAGATATGATGATGAGATGATGGGTGATGTGATGATAATGCGTGACGATTTTCTATCACACGTGGCAGACGGTGCTGGCACGCTTGGCCGATCGTGAGTGATCCGATCAGTTTTTAGAAGACACCTGATGATAAAATGTGGAAGTTTGACACTTTTTATCTGACGGTCTTTTTCATATTTCTATACTTCGACGGAAATTTTAAAAAGTGTGGTGTGTTGGACCCTTCCATCAGAAAGGAGGTACTTAAGATATATTTTTGTGCCGGTTCCAAAGTAGATTAACAGAAAAAGAGTTTTGTGTTAATAATAAATACCTCGAAGAAACAAACTGAAGGATTTCGCAACACAAAACAAATAATTTTAATTTCACATTAATTGAAATTTCGGACAGTAAAAAATATCGCGAATAAACCCGGATAAAAAGTAAAATGAGTACAAAACAATTCAATATTGTGTACAAAATTCGAAAAAAGCTTTTAGCAAAGCGAATTTATAAAGCTTCACGTTACAAAAAGGATTATTAGCGATATCCGACAATGAAATCCGAATAAAAATTAATCCCTTTGAAAAGCAGGAGAAAAAAATTATAAGTAAAAAAACTTTTTAAAACAAGCTTTTATTTTTTTAAATGCGCTAAAAAGAATGAAATAAAATTTTCCTTTAAAACTATTACTATCAATTTACAACGTCATTACATAATTTTTATAATATAAAAGCTTGTCGCGAGATTTAACACAGGTTATGAGATTAAGTATGTGATTTGTTTGTTTATCTACACAAGCTTTAAGCAATCTCGCGACAAGCTTTTATATTATAAAAATTATGTAATGACGTTGTAAATTGATAGTAAAAGTTTTAAAGGAAAATTTTATTTCATTCTTTTTAGCGCATTTAAAAAAATAAAAGCTTGTTTTAAAAAGTTTTTTTACTTATAATTTATTTTTTACATTTTAGTCACACAGCAACTACCTACTTCAAAAACACATGTGAATTAATTGTTTAAAACAGTTTAAACTGTTCTTTTTCTGTGAGGGGGGCTCAACCCCCCAATTACGCTACGTTGACTACTTTAAAAATACGTCCAAACTTTTCTGTTTCTATGTGGGGCAAGCTAGAGGCAAGCCGACTTGGGGACTGTGGGAGTCGAGTCGAGATGCGCCATAGCGGTAACGACTTCAAAAATTGTTCTAAATATTTATTTTCCTGTGAGGGGGGCAAGCCCCAAGCAGTCTCGCTACGTTGACTACTTTCGAAACACGTATTAACTTTTCTCCTTCTGTGTGTTTAAACCCCTCTCACCACCCCAAACGAGATGCACCATAGCGGCAACGACTTTGAAGTCGTTTGGCGAACTGTTTAAAAAAAAAACTGTGAGGGGGCAAGCTCGTCATAATGTATAATAGAAACTGCTCAAGACAACAAATATAATGAGCTCACACTCGACCATCTTAGCACTTTCGACGAGGTAGTACCGATGGCTATCAGTCGGCTTCTTCATTAGACCCTTGTCATCATGTGCAATAGAAACTGCTCAAGACAACAAATACAATGAGCCCGAACTCGGGTATCTTAGCACTTCCGACGAGGCAGTTCCGACGGCTTCCTGTCGGCTTCGTCATTAGACCCTCGTCATCATGTGTAATGAAAACTGCTTAAGACAACAAATACAATGAGCCCAAACTCGGGTATCTTAGCACTTCCGACGATGCAGTTCCGACGGCTTCCTGTCGGCTTCGTCATTAGACCCTCGTCATCATGTGTAATAGAAACTGCTTAAGACAAAAAATACAATGAGCCCGAACTCGGGTATCTTAGCACTTCCGACGAGGCAATTCCGACGGCTTCCTGTCGGCTTCGTCATTAGACCCTCGTCATCATGTGTAATAGAAACTGCTTAAGACAATAAATACAATGAGTCCAAACTCGGGTATCTTAGCACTTACGACGAGGCAGTTCCGACGGCTTCCTGTCGGCTTCGTCATTAGACCCTCGTCATCATGTGTAATAGAAACTGCTCAAGACAACAAATATAATGAGCCCAAACTCTGCTATCTTAACACTTCCGACGAGGCAGTTCCAACGGCTACCTGTCGGCTTCATCATTAGACCCTGGTCATCATGTGTAATAGAAACTGCTTAAGACAACAAATATAATGCGCTCGAATTCGGCTATCTTAGCACTTCCGACGAGGCAGTTCCGACGGCTACCTGTCGGCTTCATCATTTGACCTTGGTCATCATATGTAATAGAAACTGCTCAAGACAACAAATATAATGAGCTTAAATTTAGATATCTTATCACTTTCCATGAGGGAGACCCAGTGGATATCTGTCAACTCCATCAAGAGATCAGCTCGATGATATCATAATATTGCATTGTCACCGGATTAACATAAGAGTGCAAAATTTCAGCTCAATCGGTTGAAGATAACTGCTTCAAAATTGAGTTGCAAGATTCCACCCGAACACACATAGTTAGTTAGTTAGTTAGTTAGATACAATGCAAGTTAAATAAAAGCTTTAAAAAAACATAATAAAACAAATTAAATCGGCAGCACAAGGTGATAATGATAACGAATAATGAAATAACCTGCCCCTCGACCATGGTTGAGCGAACACCAAATCCCAATGTTTAACCGTTTGAGCTTTTAATTGTACGGCGACATGCACTTCTTTATACATTGCGTAATCTATTCTACATCGCATCATGCCATAGTTTGATTTGTATAGAATTTATTTATTTTGAATAAAGAAAAATTATATTGCAGCAAAATTATGTACGTGGAATTTAAAATACTAATAAACGAGTACTTAGTTCGGAAATGAATAATAATTTGCTTTTGAAAAAATACCTAATAATTAAATAATATAGACATTCGGGTAAAAAGAAATAAAGAGGTGAAGTCAGTAAGAGTACACAATTTAGATTTTCGATATTTTTGAAGAAATAAAGTTTATTTTAATAATCATAACTGAGTTGCTGTCGGTAATTTCTTTTGCCTCAACATTTTTTGGAAGGCAATGTATTTGAAACGAAAGCTACAAATATATAAAATAGCTCGCGATAAGCAAACAGAGTCAACCGACTGATAAGGTCCTATCGCAGTGTAATTACGAAGGTAATTCGTATTGGTATTTCCCATAACACGCGTAATCACTGTATCGGGAGATAAGTGCATCTAAGTAAATAGGAGATTACTACCGCGCAAAATGTCATAACTAGAAAGATTCCTTTTTTTTTACTTTTATGCTCGACTGTAGAATATGTCAGCTGCTCCTTTTCCCGGGTATAATAGCTTAGTTAGGCGATCCGTAACTACAAAAATACATGAGGATGAGGCAAAATTATTGAGGTTTTGCCTGTGTGCAATCGGTTTAGAAGCATGACATGGCATGGTTAGGACAATACAGAATACAGACTGAATCACCTGATTGTCTATAAGAAGAACGATTCCGCGCTACGTATGGCCACAGATAAAATAATACGGTATGGCACGTTAAGAGTCGGTCCCGGTCGCTGTCTTTGATAGTGGTCGTTACACAAACTATGTCAGAGGCCTAATAGCTGTGCTACTAGGCGGTTTGTCAATCTTTGACAGTTCATCGGGTCGACCGACTCGAAACCCACTCGACGACGACGAGATGAGAAACGCAATCTATAGAGCCATGAATGAACGTTGTACTAATTGTACATAAACAAAAGATTGTGAAAAATTTGTTTTGTTTACATTTTCGACCCCATAAGACCATTTTCCCATCCTAAAATTGTAAATGCAAAAATGTAGATGTTTCTCACGCAATCTAGCTACCACTAGACTAAATATATGAAATTTGGCACACATTATATATAGGATAGATTCTGGAATAGGATATCAACCAATATTTAATCGAAAACCGGGTATAACCGCGGGAAAATTAGCTACAATATTAATTAGATTGGCTAAGTGCTACACGAAAATAATACTTCGGACAAAAAGTATGTTAATATGTAAGTATTTCCATTTCTTTGTAGTAACATTTTGGCTAAAATTTGTATTCATCGTTTATCTTCAAATGAACACAGGCAAGTCTTTTATATCACCACTAAAATGGTAAAAGGAAGGTAAGTATAATATGAAAGGAGTATACTTTAAAATTCTCCAATATTGATATATCAATAGAAGATATTGTAACTTAAGTCAAACCAACCTTTTCCTGGATAGGAACTGTAGAAAATATTTTGAAATTCTAAGAGCACGTACATTTCAATAGATCAGGAGAAATAACATCTCAAAGGTGAACTCTACTTTGTAAGTAGGTATTATATTTTACCTACTTTTCAGGTAAAGTATCAACTTGTTCCTAGAAGTAGGTACTCGTAAACATATTATATCATACCTATATAATACATAGCTACAGCATTTTATTTTATTCAACTTATTACTTCTTCATGGCCTTTACAAGAACCATTGCATTATTTTATGGTCTGCAAAATTTCATAAAATTATTGTACCCTTAAATTGTACCTAGAAGAATAATAATAATGTTTCCATTTATTCTAAAATATTTTTATTTTAATGCTAAAACGCCGCTTTTTGTTTTTCAAAATTAATGATCCATATTTTGCAAATAAATAGAGTGAAATATTTCTATCATAGTATTTCATTACAGAGTAGAGTCTTAGTCAGGGGTTATGCTGAAGGTATTTGATAAAATATCTCTAAACAAGCCGTTTTGCTGCAAATTCACTAATTATAATTGGCAAACTGAATAATACCATTCCATGTTCTAGTTAATAATTTATCAAACACTAACATTTCCCGTTTATTCACAGCAGATTAAATCCTGGCACACATTCAAAACAGATAAACCTAAACAATGAACCATGGCTAGTGGTCTAAGCCAACTGGATTGGAAATAACAATGTAGCAACTCACGATATCCACTGGTAGAGGGCCGAGACCGTCAGCTCGCCTCTTTCCCTCAGGGCCCGTTCAATCAGTTCAGGGTACGTGTACGGAGGTTTCTTTGGAGCTGGAGGTGTGTCAGGGATCGGCTCGGGCTTAGACTCTTGTATAACGGGCTCGTCATCTGGAACTTTAACATTTACTATCTCGTCCAAGCGGAAATTTAGCAACCACGCGAGGCTCGCGCAGTCATTGTCTTCGTCCGGAGATTTGGAAGTTTTTCGACGCCTCCATTTGGATCTGTCTTTCGCTGCGGACATTTTGACACTGGGTGACAGCTGACAGTGTTGACAGAGCGGTGCCGCGGCTGCACTGAGCTGTGTTTGAATGTGGAACCGCCGTGACTGTTTCGTGCCAGGCCGCGCTATCGCCGAAGCTCGTGTAATCTAGTTTTTAGAGGGTGCAGAAAAGAGATTGTGTTCGTAATATTTTGATTGGGCGGAGCTTTGGTTGCAGACTTGCAAGCTTGCCTGCTTATTTTTAGTACAGTGATTTTTTATTCAAACAATGAAAGAATATGTATAGAATTAGGAATCTATACTAGGTGTAAGGGACAGCGTCCCGCAAACTGATAGGGGTTGCTCAGTCAACGATACTAAACAACTATCACCAGTTTTTTTTTTTTTTCAGGACGCTGTCCCTTACACCCCGTATAGAAATGGGAATAAAGGATTAAAGGGAGAGGGAAATTCGGCTATTATTAAGTATTCCATAAATTCAGCGTTGCAAAATAAAGTCCATACCTAGCATTTTCTATCATGCTTAGTTATTTACCGTGTCGTGTTTTTTACCGTATCGGTAAATACTTAGGCTCGTATTTATAAAGCGATCTCAAGATTGGGAGAAATATTAAGTATGGATTTGACATAATTTTTTCCACTGAAATGACATTTCTGATACGAACTCAAACTCGCTGTCACTCATGAAAGCTGATTATAAATACGGGCCTTAGTCACAAAATGTTTTCACTCCTCGACAATGGTTTGCGCGAATTTCCGTATTTTTCTCCTAAACGTCAGTCACCCTTGTATTGTACGGTTACGTATGGTTACGTTGGTGGCTGCGTCTATTTTTCCCAGATACGTTTGTCGCCACGTAAACAAAGGACGTGAACGTTTGAAACGTTATTGGAAGTATTGGACGGAATCGTTTATAACCCCGATAAAAAAAATGCCGGCATATAACTGCAGGCAAAAGATAAACGTCGACATATTTTATTTGTCGTATGTGGTTTATCGATAACTGTCAAGTGTTTGCCTGTGAATTGTTTGACATAGAACCTGGGTATAATTTTGGTAAAACCGAGTTTTTACTGGATGTAAAAAAAATGCTGACGAAACTCTAGGGTGTGAATCTGGGTAGACTCAAGACGTGTGTTTTCGTTGCTGATGCCTGTCCCCCATCATATCATATATATTATATGGCCCTAATTAATATAAGGTACGATTGTTGACGCTTGCTGAAACTAAATTTTTTATACCTAGTCACTTGCCTTACCTTTTGGGGTGGGATGGGATCTACCTCCTAGTGGTCCACCCCGGGCAACGGCAACACAGGCTTGCCTGTGAATAAGTCTGGCTGAATGATCCCAACAAAGCGGTGGTAGGCTCCGCAAGGCTCGCGACCACCCTCTCACCGGAGTCCTGCGCCAAACACCTTGCTGTGTTCCGTCGGTGCGTTAGACTACCAATGCCTTTACAGGCGTCTTCTCGGTTAGCTCGCTCCATCGTCGACTCTGTCACGGTCATCGCTGATCTTTGTGCTTAGAGTCAAGAGCTAACCCATTCCTGGCACAAACAAAAGCTCAGCTATTTGATACTTTTGGATTTTACAATGTTCCAAAGTAGGTACAGGACTGCAAACGGAACCCTGAATACATCCCTGCTTGAAATCTGCTTAGTGGCCCGCGTTCCTGCGTGATCTAATACAACTGATCTGTTCCGCACATAGTCCATAATAAGGCCATAGATGTTTTTTGGACATACAGCAATTATTAGGTAGATAACTAAAGCTGAAAATCCTTAATTTTGCTATCATAAAAATATGACTTTTTTCTCTAGATACATGCGGCTTGATATATTAAATTCACTTTAGGCTTTTAACAAAACACGAAAGTAAATATAAAGAAACCAAGTTAACCTTTAACCCTTCATTTTATTTTCTATTTTTGTCTGGTATACGTAAACATTGTAGAGTCACAAACATAATTTAAAAACGCATTATCTATTTCTTATTCGCGTTATAAGATTTACTAAAGCATGGTTTATACCGTGGATAATACCCATAAAAAAACCATTCCCTTTTTCTTTCGGTCTTTGTCCACCTTTTTCTGGTCCAAATATTTTTACTTTCAATTTCATCATCCAATTCACTGGCAACTTCACCGCTTGTGTAAAACTGATTGTGCGCACATGTGTATTGTACTCAACAGGTTTTCCATCTATATAGCGTATATTTGGTATTATTTCATCCTTGCCCAAATATCTCATGTTAAAAATGCCGTTGAGGACATGGCAGCTTTTGTGCTTAAGAACACAATTCATTGTATCAGTATTTTTAACTACTGTTAATTTTTTTTATTAAAAAGTTCTATCCAGAAGAGGTGCATCAGTACTACAAAAATAAAATGGCACCCAGGAGCAGGACTGACGAATGATGAGTAGCGTTGGATAGTGTGGTAACAATGAACATTTGATTATAGGCTTTCAGACTGTAACGTATTGGCAGTAGCACATCACTATCTGGTGGAGTGCAGGCTAGAACGTCGTCAGCTCGAAGAAGATCAAAGCACCAGATTTACCAATATAAGCAAAAGAGATGTTTTTCGGATATTCGTTAATTTGCAGTTTTCTTAAACAAATTTGCAAGGTTTAACCCCTCTTGAGATATAAAATATGTATTAAAATAAGTGTTTTGTATTTGTTTTGTAAATACTAAAATTATTTTGCTGTTTGCATGTTTTTTTTATTCGTCCATTAGAAGATAGGCAAAGGAACAAAGCCATACAGCCTCGATTTAGTCATTGAATTGAGTTTTTTTAGATATTTTAATAATCTGACAAACCAAACAAAAAGAACCAATGAGTTCAATAATTTAAAAAAATATATTTATAAAAAGAAGAAATGAGTGAAAAGGTGGTTTAAAGCCTTTTCTTCTTATTTCTTCTTTTCTAATATTACCTTTTGCAAGCTAGTACGACGACTGGAGGGTAATGAAATGTCTAATGAGTATAGATCGAAATCCGCGGAGCCACAGTTATCAAAAATATGGACATGCCCGCGGATCCGGAAGTTGCGACTGCTTGCGTGATTAAAAAAAAATAATATTCTTACGTTTGGACTTGAATACATTTTAGAAATGATAATTTTACTAATAGGCTGTAACTAAACTTTTCATTAGACATGATATATTTACGTCTAGACGTAAGTATAAATATTTTTTTGAATTACGCAAGCAGTCGCAACTTCCGAATCCGCGGGCAAATCCATACTTTTGATAACGGTGGCCCCGCGAATTCCAATCTATACTAATGAGTATGATGCTAATCTGTAAGTTTATTAATTCGAAAAAGTCGTGTTGGATTTCATCGCCCTCAATTTACAATCAGCGAATTCAAATCAGTCGTAATTTGATCACCTCAAAAAGTACCTATTCTATCGCAATTAGAAATGGAGATAGCAATTATCTTTCCGCTCCCGTAGTAAACAAAATACAAGTATCATGGCGTTATTCTGGTTTTCGATTTGTTGTTTATACAGTTCATAAAAAAAACAAAGCGTTCATGAATAGCCAGTAGGTAATTATTATAATATAATAATCAGCTTGCATCAGCCCACTGTTACATAGGCCTTAAACTAAGCGCGTCCTGGCCTTGGTTTCTATTCAAAAACTTGTCTGCAGCAAACATTCTTCTTCATTCTGGTCGTTCCCTCAATGCTGAGGATCGTGACTGTATGTCCATCTTTTCCACTCGGTCCGGTTCTGTGCCACATGTACCTCTCCCTCTGGCCTCCAGTCACCTCCTAATGAGTTAATCCACAAATCAAGCTGGCACTCTTACTCTAGAGCGCTTCCCTTCCATTTGTCCGAGAATGATGAGTTTCAACCGCCTTTTATTCTTCTGTGTATTTAAGGCTCGTATTTATAAAGCGATCTCAAGATTGAGAGCAGTATTAAGTATGGATTTGACAGACCATACAATGTACTGAAATGACATTTCTGATACGATCTCAAACTAGCTGTCAGTCTCAAGTGCTGTTTAATAATACGGGCCTAAGTAATTACTTACTTGTTTACACTTTTTATACAAAAATAAGACATAACTCGATCCATCATTTAAATACTAGCGCAGAATACGCCGCTTGCAACAGAATCCAATTTTAATTCGATTCCG